>CM046369.1:1540761-1584470 GCA_025413025.1 Ficus hispida | reverse complement strand
GTTAAGTTAAAAGAAGTACTACCTCATTGTGGCTAACATTAACAATTAGATTAAGATGCTCTAACTTGATGACTTTAAAATGAAAAATATCAAGATACCAATTATAATCTAAACGAATAACAATCTATGTGATAGGTGAGTCTGAAAAATTACGCTTAGAATTAGTACTCATAGCACTACTCTTTCAAAATGATCATGTTTTGATAAATACTCTTTCACAGCAATATGCTCGAGTATGTAAGAAGTCCTTGACACTATTTACCCAAAAAAAAAAAAAGACGATCTTGACTCTTATAAAAAGACAGTTGACTCTTATAAAAAGACAGTATTGAGGGCGCGCTGAGGCTGGTCTTTTTTTTTTTTTTTTTTTTTTTTTTTTTTGTGGTAAACAAGTGCATATGTTTGATGTCTATCCATGACTCGGCTGCCACATGGTAAAAATCCTCACCCACCCAATAAAGAAAAAATAAAATGAGCCAACGGCTTTCCATTTATGCAATTTCCATGGAAAAACAAACTCCAAGGAAATTTCCGAAACCGCATGTCGACATGCCAATATCACGTGCTGTGACTAAATAACTAAATCATATGCGTCACATGGTTCACGACATCATTCCCCCCCCCCCACACCTTTAATAGAATATGAATTTGGTCTACTATGCAATGTACTAAAGCCCAACTTTTAGTAAAAAAATTCTCGGACAGAATTGATAAGACTCGAGAAAAATTAGGTAGCATGTCGTAACCTCTCCATATCTTTAGATTCATGTCTATCTTTGTGTTGGTAGAAATCTCAACTTACAAAATTCACAAGTCAGAGATCTAAAAAATGATGTCTTTTCTCACATTCCTCGTAATTTCTCTTAAACATTTGCTGGCTCCAACGGCATCCTTATCTACCTTTAAAGAGACCCCTCTTTCCAATCCACCATCTCACTTGAGCTCATCTTTACTCTCTACTCATATGTTCTTGCATATATATATAATATATATAAATATACAACGGTAATGGATTCTGTATATCTTAATAATATCTGCTTTCTCTTTTTTGTTTTAAGTAATTAAAAAAAAAAAAAAAAAAGAAAGCTCCTATTTTGGCCGTACCTTTTGGAGTAGATGCTTATGTAACACTAACACATGCATCTTGTTCTTGTGTTCTGTTTTTTTTTTTTTTGTAACAATGTTTGCTCTGCCACTTGCAACCAGATTCTCAAAACTCCTCTTCTTCAACAAGAAAAGACTTTCTCTCTCCTATCATCCTATTTTCTCTCTCTCTCCTCCAATGAAAAACCACTCCCAACCCACGCCAAGCCGTAACCAGAACGTCGTCGTCTTAAGGCACGGCGACCGCCTCGACAACGTGGATGACAAATGGCTGGGCCAAGCCACGAGGCCCTGGGACCCACCTCTGCACGAGACGGGCGTGGCCCGGGCAATCCGCACTGGTCGGACGCTCCGAACCGACGCCGGATTCCCGATCCACCGGATCCTCGTCTCCCCGTTCCTCCGCTGCGTCCAGACCGCCGTCGGTGCCATCTCCGGCCTCTCCGCCGATGCCGAAACCGATCCGGAAACCGAACCTCCTAGAATCAAGGTCTCGATTGAGTTCGGACTCAGCGAGATGCTCAACAACATTGCCATTCGTCCGAAGGTAGCTCCGTATAATTGGGAACTCGGATTCAATGTCGCCGAGCTCGAGGCTCTGTTCCCTTTTGGAACTGTCGATTACTCGGCTGAACCGGTTTACAAAGAGGTAAATATTGATTGTAAAGATCTCATCTGTTTTTTTTTAAATCAATTTTTTGCCCTAATTCTTGGGAATTTGCAGTTGCCGAAGAGGCCAGAGGAAGTTGGAGAAGCGAGGAGTAGATACGCTAACATATTCAAGGCTCTCGCGGACAAGTACACCAATGAAAATCTTCTTCTTGTCACTCATGGTAATACAAAAGCTTCCATTTATTATTTTTATTATATATTTTATTTTATTTTATTTTAAATTTTTGTGGGATGTTTTTGGTGATTTGTGGGAATGGTGATTAGGGGAAGGAGTTGGGGTTGCAGTGACGGAGTTCATGAAGGAGAAGACAGTTGAAGCGTACGACAGTGAGTATTGTGCATATGTAGTGTTGGAAAGGCCAGTGTTTGATGGAGAAGAGTCTTGTCCTTGTTCTGGAGAGTTTAAGGTTCAAACACATCAAGGCGTCATGTTGATCAACCTCTCCGAGTGACTGATGATGACTGTTTCCAACTTCCAACGTTGTTTACTCTCTCTCTCTTTCAATTTAAAAAAAAAAATAAAACAAAATAGTTCCGGTTATTTTTTTATGCTCCATTTGTGACGTATCATTCACATGTTCCAAATTGTTGTAATTGTACTCTGTTTCTTCATAGCAAGTTGTCTTGGAACTTTTCAGAGGGAAAAAATGGTCAATTTTTTAGTGTCTCTAATTTATCCAAATTTTCCTGAGTTCCATGACAAAAAGTATAGTTTTGGCTTCTGGCGGTGACTCATTATAGCTAATTGTAAGGACGAATTAAACAGAAGACAGGCATAAGTCGTCGCATGATAGAGTTTGAAAAGACAGCATTGCAACGGTTTGATAGTCATGTGACTTCTGGGATGGGAAACGGCTCAATCTGGTTGAACTTGTCTACCGGGAAGTCAACGAAGAAGTTGCCGGGGGTAGTAGAGTCGTCAATCTTTTACTTTGCATCAGTTCTGCAACTTCCCACTGGTTCAAGAAATGGTGGTAACACAGAGGGAAGTTCTGCTCCATTTCCAAGTTTTGCAGACTCCAGTAGGCCACCGAGCTTGGTGAAAAAGTTTGCCTTTTTTTTTTTTTTTTTTTTTTTTATGGAAATGTGAAGTCTAGTTTGGATCGTAAAATTTTCGAATGACAAGATTTGGCAGTGGCACCATTTTAATTTCAGTTCTCGTTGAAAGATGATACGGCGATTCTCCTTCACATAAAGAAGAGAAAACTTGACCCAAAACATAGAAAAACAGGGATTACCATAATAATAAACGAAAACGTTTAGATTATGAAAACATGAAAGTACATTTCATTTTCAATTTTGACAGAACAAAAAAAAATAAATAAAGGAACAATAAACATCCACAAATGCACATGCATGATAATTTTGGCAGTCCCCATTTCCAATTTTTCATGTTACTAGTGATTTTGCTGTCTTTTGGAACTTTTCTTTCCGTAATCTTTTGCAAGAGAGTTTTTACATTTCTCAACATTCATAGGGTACGCACACACACATATGTAGATATATATTCGTTTATTTGTATATTGCTTTTCTGGGCAAGAGAAGTAACAGATTACAAACATACTTCTTTTGCTAGTCCATAGATTCTAACGGAAAAGGCTTAAAGCCTTCAATCATTGACTCCTCAGCCCCAGCTCCATTTAACATAAATGATCTCCTATATCTCTGCAACAATAACATTATCAAGATTTGAATTCTGGGGCAATCATAATGTGGACGACGACAGTTTCGTAATGGAAACCCCACAAGACAGGGTAACCAATTTCTCATCTGAATTTCCAAAAATATCTATTGTACTGTCACAAAGATCTTCAGATAAATGTACCAAAAAAAAAAAAAATGAAGATGCTTTATTCGTCTCGTGCTCTTGGACGAATGCCCAAACTAGTTCTTATGTTTGCACCAACTTCCATCATGTCCTCCACCTATTAGAGATGTGCACATTGAGAATGAGAACTCTAATAAGTAATGAAAAAATACTCTATCACTATGACTCTGTTTTAAACCGATATGCTCTCTTATTTTTAATGCGATTTTGACAAGATATAACGTTGAAAACCGAAATCTCCAATTAAGAATATGAAAATGCAATTCCAAAATAAACCATCCTCATCAGTTAACACACATAGTTAATAACACATAGTTAATAACAAAGAATTGATTAAATGGACACTGCTTTATTCAATGATACAGAAGCTTCTAAGCTAACCAAAGTACCTGTGAAACTAATATCCAAACTCAACAAATCAAAACCCTCACAAAGAAAAAAGAGTGACATAAAAAGCTATGGAATTGGGAGTCAAGGACTCGAGAACAAAACTTTCGGATTCAAGTGCCCCAGAAATTTTCAATTATAGGAGTGAATATTAACGAAATCTATTAAATACCCAGTATCTACCATCACTTTTTCCCCATTCTAATGCAGAAAGGTCTAGTTCGTTTTCCTAATTTTCTAGAGGGAGAAAACGAAAAAGAAACGAAATTTAGGAAGCATGCGAACTAGAGAGAGAGAGACAGAGAGAGACCTTGTGGATGCCGGAGGCATGGAGGGCGGCGAGGGAGGCGGAGGCGGCGGCGCCGACGAAGAGGGAGGCGACGGCGAAGGCTTTGAGGGGCATGAGGTTGGAGTGTCCGGCGTAGCCTTTTCTGAAGGAGGCTATGCCCCACCCCAACTGGGCGGCGCTGGCGGCTGCCCACGTCCTCCAGTGGGTCCCACTCTCGGCGGCGCCAGCTTCTGCTCGGAAGTCCTCCTCCGCCATCTCCGCCGCCGTCTCAGATTCATTCACTTTCCGACTCACCCCTCTGCTCTGCTTTCCTCTACACTCTCCGCTATGCTTGGCTGTGCTTCCAACTTCCTAGACGTGCCCATGGTGCTTTGGTTTAGGTGCGGCTTTGAATGTTTTGGGCATCTCTTCATGTTGGGCTTTGAGTGAGGGCCCAAGATGAGATTGGTACGAGAAAGCCCATGAATAACATAAATTTAAAAACCATATAATATAAAGATTTGATACTAGATTAATTCAACACAAATAACACAGATATAAAATTAAAGTTAGTAAAGGGATTCTGAATTTGTGTTATATTATTCAATGAATAAATAAATAAAAGGTTGTTTAAGTAACTTTTCCTGATTAATGTAAAGTAAATTACAATTTGTGAAACTACATAAAGTAAATAAAAATATTTTTAATATTATTTTTATTATTTAAAGTAAATAGCAGTAAATAAACAATTATCAAAGAAAAATAATGTATCTATCTCATAATTTTTCATTTACTACTGTTTATTTTCAAATATTTTTAAAAACTGTTACTTATTTCCATTATTTATTGTTAATCTCTACTTCTTTCTCCCTAACTCTTTTTTTTTTTTTTTTTAATCTTTTCTCTTTCAATAGTATACTAGAAAGCATGCTTATAAATATGGAAACTTTCTAAATATTCTTACAATAGAATACTTTTTGGATGTTTTTGTCGTTTTAAATAAGAAATTGTTCCTCGATGTTGTTGTCGTTTCAAAGTAATTGTCGTGCTTCTGTTCCTATAGTTATCCCTGCAGTCGACATTTAGATTTTTGATGTTTTAAAGTCATTGTCGTTCTTATATTATTGTGGTTTTCCAGGTGAGGTGTTTTGGGATTTTTTGTCGCTTTTATGAAATGTCGTTTATTGAGTTTGTTGTCGTTTCTGAGTTACAATGATGTCGTTCGTTTCGTTTTTGTTTTAAAAGTCAATGTCGTTTGGATGTAGTTTCTTTTTTTTTTTCCCCACTTTTTTTTTTGAAGGATATAGTGGTAACCCATCATTTTTAGGTTTTCAGCCCCATAAACATAAATATATTTTTCTTGATACGATAGGAAGACATACAATTTATACTAATTTTTCTTAGTTGTCTATTCGAGATCTATCCAACCATCACGAAATCATACTTCAACGATCGAAATTGGAGTGAGATTTAAGGAAAGACTACAGAAATCGAACGCAGGTAGAGAAAGGGGAGAAACAAGTAAAACACTCACGTTTACCAACTCATCCATCCGTGGGTGTGCATTTAAGATATATTTCTAGTTATGTTCTACCATGTCAGTTTCTTGCTCCCGCAGTTTTTTGTCGCTTCCCAAGCTATTGTCGTTTTCTGTTAATTCTGTTTTACTATTTTCCGTTCTTCATACCTCATCCTCTGCTTTTTATTTTTTATTTTTTCAACTACTTACTTAGAGGATGTTCAAAAGATAATAATATTTTTTTTCTTTATGGTCAAAAACGCATATTTGTATCTCATCTTTCTAAAATAAAGTGTAAACAGGAGAGCACAACTTCAGGCTCTGTTAAGTAAAAAAGTACTTAAAATAATCGAAATTATTCATTACCGAGAGAGCTAGAACTATAGTTAGATAATAGTAAAAGAGAAAAATTACAATTAGCTAGCATGGGGGGGAAAAAAAAAAAAGGAAACAGAAACCAATAATATATTTTACATGAGAACTTAATTGAAGAAAAGCGCCTTTATGGTGGCGGAGACGGAGAAAACGAGCACAAAAAATCCAACTATAGCGGAACTTGCTGTCCAACAATCCTTGAAGTAGACCCTTTTGATCATGGCCTTTGTACTAATACAACAATTCTCAGTGAGAGCATTCAGCTCCTCAGACACCTCATAATAGCACGAGTTAGTCACCACGATTTGGTCACACAGTTTGTTAATCAATTTCGCAACAAATTCATTGCTTCCCAGCAAATTCCTGACAATGATCTTCTTCTCAACCAACAAATCCACATCTTTCGTATCGTCTATCAGTTGATCCAGAAGAAGAATGTAGTTGCAAATATAAGCCTCGTACGGATATTGACACTGTTCTAGCGCCATAACGTTTCTTAGAAGGCATTCGGTGTCATCTTGTACCTCAAATTCTGGAAGCTTTAGTTGTGTAGATTTCAAACCTGGTATGCATGGTATGCAGCAGAAGCTGAATCTCCCCGAAACCATCTCTAATTCCGTTAAGCGAGGATTTTGATATGGAATTAGTCTCACTCCTGCCAAATCTAGTTTCGTCGCGCTATAGAGATTGCTTATGCCGTTCTTCGATGGCAAAGTTTTCTTTGGACAAAGAGCTTGCCTGACCAAATCTGTGAAATGCTTTATTGCATCCACTTCCGATGCCTCGGCATGACTAGCATAAAAAAAGAAGTCACAGGTGTGCTTCGAAAACGGATGAAAGCTTTCGTTTTTGTTGTGGGGTTGTGCTGACAAGAGAGGGACTAGTTCCGGGTTCTTATCATTTTCTGTCCCGGTGGCCTCAGATTGAGGTTCCGGGGTGGCAACAAAGTCGTATAGTTGCTTCAGAAAGGCGTATGGAAGCTGGTTTTCGAGCAAGACTAAGTCCTGCTCTATGTCTCTCCTCAGCCAGGGTGTTTTGAGTATGTAATCGTCTTCGCGATTCTCGGAGTTCCTTAGGAAGAGTTCGAGGATGAAGCAGGCATCTATCAGAACAATGTCGAGGAAGACCTCCTTCCCAAACTCGACGGTACCTGCATAACTTTGCTGTATTTCTTCATAGCGACCGCGGATGAAGTGTTTGAGATCAGCCTGCTTTTTCCCGGTACGTCTACAGAACTCGTTGAAATATCTCCTCTTGTGGTGCTCCATACCGAGCAATTCTGTCTTGCCATGGTGAAAGGGGCCAATTGAAAGAAGTTGAGGAGTGTATGCCGCTTCCTTCACCCTTCGGAGCTTCCTAGGAACCCTCTGGATGCAAGACTTCGACCACAGCTCAAATTCCAGGTGTACCGGAATGTCGATTATGACAGAATCATTGGATTTGTCTCGTTCGATTTCTGTTGAAGCACTTGCAGCCGAGCCAGCTTCCTCTCCCTCCATTTTCGTCAAGGTTTTGATGATCTTATCCTAGTGACCAACAAGCAATGATAAGTAGCAACAGAACAAAAAAATGTATGTAGCACCTCTTGAAACAAAAATATACGTTGAAAAATTGGATTTTTTATTGTTCAATTTTTGTTTAACCCATGCATTATCGGCTAAAGACATTGGTAATTATAGCAAAAACAAACATGGAGTGAATATGAAAGAACCTGGAAGTTTCCAGTGGAGAAAAAAGATCAGAAATGGTTTAAAACCGGAAGCAAAATGAAACTTCTGCTCTTTTTCTCCGTTCTTGTCTTCCCTCTCTACGCACACGGTTTCTATATACACGGCACCTAATTAGGCGTGCTCTCTCCCTCTAAGATAAGCTTAATTTGTTAGAAGTTCAATTTGCCTGTTATAGCTTTTATATATGTGGATTCAAGGGGGGCTGAACCAATAATTTTTTTTTTTCAGTAGGGGCGTATACTATTTTTTTTTTTTAAGATAAAATAAAATTTTAGTATGGATTATGTAAGAATTTTAAATGTTAGTGGGGATAAAGTATTAAAAGTATAAACTTTTTTTTTTATCGGAATTAAGATTAGTAGGGGTTATATAAGAATTTTTTATTTTTAGTAGGGATTATATGAGAATATTTTATTTTCAGTGAGAGCAAATTGAAAAAATTAGAAAATTTTTGGAACAAAATTAAAAGAACAAAAAATTTGAGTGCGGGCTGTAGCCCCCACTCGCGCACCCTCCCTCTGCCTTTGTGTGGATTGGACACTCTTTTTGTAAGTTAGTTTTTGCATATGAGTTCTTTACAAGCCCATTATTTTGCACCACAAACTTCGTGTAAGATATACATGTTAGAAGTTGAATTTGTCTTATATCATCAAGTTACTGTATCAAATTTTGCCTTATCTTCTAAACTATGACGGCTTGTGACTCTCTCTCTCTCGTCTCGTCAAGTGGCAATCTAGAATCAATTAGTTGAAAATTTCTCTTCTACTGGAACTCAAACAAATCTGTAGTTCTCATTTTCTTTGTCTCTTTTAGTGTTGATCACTAAAATACATGCGACAAGTAAAAGAAGAACAAAGCCGTCAAAAAAGACCAAACAATTAAGCCCCTTACCAACTTTAATTCCATTGCTTGTTTCTTTGATACATTTGATATTATATGAATTAGTTTACAATATCATTAGCTCTCTTTTTTCTTAAACCAACAATTTGGTTCAGCATTGATGTTAAAATTTTTACAAAACACACTAATAATTAGTTTGAAAATTAAATGGACAAATCAAGATTATTAATTAGAATCATCGGTTGGAGTTAGTCGAAAAGTCTCGCTTTTATCATTGTAACTAGTGCCCGGGACGTGGTGGATTAACATAGAAATTCTGGACTTTAATCTCGAAAACAAGTAGCAATGTATTCAAAGTCTGAAAGAGAGAGAGATATATATAAGAGAAGAAAAGTCTATCATTTGGTTGTAGATAAATGAGGATTTTAACCAAACCCAACGTGTGGAGGGAAATTATCCAAAGATTCTATGGCAAATATGTGTATTGATCGGTATACGCTATGTCATAAAACGACAACAGTACTATATAAGAAATCAACAGGCGGTAACTGCCTATCACTCTCCAGCAGACGCTAGTATGCCATTCAGCTTTAATATGAAGGAGGAAAAAAAAAAAAAAAACCTCTTAATGTAAGCTACCATTTTAGTATTTAGAAAAAATCGAGGACAAATGTATCAAAGAAAAAAAAAACCAAAATATCCGCAATTCTAATTGTCTGAAACGAATAGCGCCATTTTTCTGGATTTTTTTCCTTCATAATTTTGTATCTTGTATTTTCAGGTTGTTAAAAAACCCACCCCCCCCCCCCCCCCCTTAAACTTACATTGTATCATAGTTATGCAATTGGGTTTGAGTTAATACTCTATTCTTAAATTTTCTCAATTAACGCTAAATGTTGACCACGAAATGAAAAAACCTAAACTCTCATATGAAAAAAGAAAAGAAAAAAAAAAGAATAAGGAAAAATAGTATATATTCCAAAAGGGGAAGGATATTTGAGTCTTTTTCGTAGTCAAAATTTATTTTGTGATTTGAAAAAGTAAAAATTTAACATGAGTTTAAAGTGTGAAGGTATAAGTGTGATACAATACCTAAAATATAAGGTATGATTTTTTTTTTTTAACATTAAAATAAGAGGTATAAAAATGAACCCAAAAAAAAAAAACTTCTCTTTTTTCAAACTAGTTATAATTTTTAAATTAGAGTTAGTTGATTATTCAAAAATTAGTTATAATTGTTCTTAACCTTTCAAAAAAAAGACAAAAATTGATATAAAAATTAAGATACAATTGAGTTAAAATGTCAAACGAAAGTGTCAACGTAGCCATGGATTTGTGCATGGGCATGGCATCGCAAGGGATGCTGAGCAAGATTAGCAAGAAAGCTGGTTCTTCAAAGAACTTGGTGTGAGTCTCAACCATCAAATATAAGCTTTTAGTCTTCAACATATGCTTGCTTTGGCTCTTCAGGCCAAACTCTAAAAAGCAGTTCTTGGACATTCTTGGCTCACAAGCCATCAGCACTCTCAACTCCAAGTCTTCAACGATGATGTCCCTTCCCGCTCCCTACAATGAACGGCGGCAACAGCGGAAAGCGCCACTCTCGAATTTTTTAAACGCCCTTTAATTGGTTTGATCATCGCTTTCCTTTGGTAATTCCTTCTTACCAAGAGATTACTAATCCATATACAAAGCACAAGTCAAGAATGTTGACATTGCTCTTGGGGTACACATTATTTTACTTTCTCCTTTTTTCTTTTTTCTTTTTTGGCTCCTTTTACTGTCGGAACTCTTATTTTAGACTATAAGTATGAACAATTTTTTAACTCAAGAGTGCTCACTTTGAAATAACAAAAAAATGGGCACTTGCATTCTAGTGGTTATGGCTCAACTTTGATAACCTCAGGAGAGTCTTCTTGACTTGGAGGTGAAACGCGGTTATAATTTGCTATTTTTTTGGTTTGTACTGTTAGGGAAAACCTTGGTCTGCGACAGGACATCAAATTCTACTTCCACAACAAACGTATCATTCACAACAACCCGTTCGACGGTTTATGCAGCTCCTCCAGCGATTTAAATGTACGATAACCGCAGCTGTACTCGTCATCGATCGTCAAACCAATGGCTAACTGCATGACCAAAAAAAAAAAAAAATATATATATATATATATATATATATAGTGTAAAAACTGTATGAAGACCATAAGTGACACAAAATGGTGATGATTAAAAATGGTGTTTTTGTTACCATGCATGAAAATTCAGCAAGAACAATTGACAAACATTAATTTTAGGTTGACGATTATAGAACCAGAGAACATGAAAAGTAAAACCAAAACTACAAGGAAAAAAGATGTCAACTATGTTGAAAGAGCATACCAATCCACTCGGATCCAGCGGTAAAACTTTCGGACATAAAATAGTCTCTGTCCAACTTGGAGAACAAACGGAGCTTCCACCTGAAAATAGCGTCTTAAGCACAAGATCGTTGAAGCAACGAAACTGACTCCCAACTGGAAGGACGCTTCATAACAAGAACTTCCGCCCCAAATACGCACGAGTCATGAACAAGGTGTCCTTTGGAAGCGGCTTTAAAAAGCTTCGAGCGAGAGGAATTTGCGAAACCAAGTTCGGTCTTCATCCCGTGAAAACGCCTCACAGCTCGATTAGCATCTGAATGTGCATGTGTCATATATACATAATCTCTACTATTAGTATAATTACATCGGAAGAGAACAAAAAAACCGAGAGAAAGAGCAAACATTTGAGAGAGAAAATGAAAAGAGGAAATGAGCGGCGGAGAGAAAAGCAGACGTGATATGCTAGAATTACAGGGGAATAAAAGTCCATCTACTATGCAGCAAACTAATCTTAGAGTATCTAAGAAGGACAAAATTGTTCAAACATATAAAGAATGGGTAAAGTCGTCCGCTCACTGTAGATAAAAAAAAACTCTAAGTGAGATGCAAATTCCTCCGTACACTATGAAAAAAACAATAAACCCCTCCTCCTTTTTAATATATAGTAATAATTCTACACAAAATTGGCTCGTGGCAATCAAGTAATTGGTCAATGAGAAAGGAATAGTCAATTTGCGAAGGTAGTGTTTAATTGTGGAGGGAAAAAAAACGTAGACAATAATTACCAACTAAAAATAAAATAAAATAAAAAAATGGTCTGCTTTTGTAAACCATATGACCTAAGATCGATGACATCGTGATCATGCTTTTACTAAATAGTATTTTGAGAATATACTGAAGCTATATGTGAAACAAAAGGAAAATCATATGATTTTAAAATCAATAATGTCTTCACGTTTTTACTCGATATCATTTTAAGAATCATATACAAACACGTCAACAGTCTCAAAGGTCCTAGGAAACATAGCGAGGTATTAATTGAAGTAAAGACACATCCAGCAGTCTATCTAAATATTCCTTCTCCCGATCATGTACTTATTTTTGTTTTTATTTTTTGTAAAAATGGATCAGATTAGTCATAAATCACTGAAATTTTTTTGTTGTGAATTTATAGCTATCACCCCAGATATTATAACATAAACAAAACTCAACTAATCAATCATAATAAATTCAAGAACACTCCATAAATCATGCCTATAAACTAGAGATAAAAGATAGGGCAAAAATATTAATCTGGATAACAACAAAAATGTCCGCCATTTATTGTCAAAATTCCACTTAGCTAGGGATAAAAATCATAGGCTCCGCTTCGTTCGTAGTTTGAATCAGAATTCAAACCTTTTTGCTGCATTCTTTTCTCTCACAGAATTTCGAATTTCTGTTTGAACTTATAATCTAAACGGACTCATAATTCCTCAAATGGTGGTTGTCTTTGGTGTGATGACGCTGTCAATTTTCTTGGAATGAAGCCTCTTACACCAAAGATGCTTCTTGTCGACAACCAAGTTGACTTGAGTAGCCCCCGCCATGACTGCTGCTGGTATGCACGACCATTTGAATATCACCTTCCCAAACAGCGGTTGCATGCCCTTGACATCCAGATCAGCCCCGTTATGCAAGTCCACAGTCTCCACACATTTTCCGTATTTTCTGTATTTTTTTTCACATATTTTTTGTTGAGAAACCAAAAAAATAACGAATTATTGCTTGAAGAAATATGGTTATTCATTTATTGTATTGACGAATGGTAGATTTTACAATTTCATATATGGAAACTGCTTAACCATATAACACACGAATTACATATGGCCTGTTAAGGTACTATGAAAATTTTTTTTAGCAAAAACAAAATGATTTTTTTTTAGCGAACTCCAGTGTGACTCGAATCATCATCGTAACCCTATCAACAACAAGGTTATTAATGCTATATAGTAGTGTTTTTTGAAGCTTCATGCTCTTTGTCGAGCTCTATCATTTATACCATTAAACATATCTCGATAAATATGAAAACTTTTACCGTAGGTATCATTATATGTCATGTATATATGGTAGGTGTAAAATCTGTAAATATGCACTAGTTATGGTGCCGAATCAGGTCTTAATTAATAGTTTTTCTTTTCTCGTAACTTTTATCATCCATGCAATAACGACACAAGTATGTACTTCATGCAACGAGATCTAAATACTACTAATTTTCACCATTGATTATACATAGAATTATATACATTCGCTCTTTGCATATATAGGCTAAGTCCAACTCAATTGATTAAAAAATTGTGTGATTAAGCTTAAAAGTGCATATGGACCTATGGTGTTGTTCGTTTTCTCCTACTTTAATCATTAGCATTAAAAAAATTTTTTACAAAACCCACCAAGATAGATCTACATTTTACACTACAAAAAAATAATTAATGACCGACTCAAACTAAATATACTAAGGCAACGATAGTTGAGAGTGTTCAATCTACCGATAATAAGTATATTTTTATCAAATTGCAACATATAGACATGTATATATGGTTACATATATATAGCACACACAAATACATAAATGAAGGACTTAAGTTGAGCTGGGAGAGATGGTTACCGGTTGAAGAAATCTTTTATTTGGCCCTTAGAGAGAGCGTAACCATTCGACAAAGTGAGAAATAAACACCTATCCTCCTCAGAAGCCCCGTCAGCCTTAGGGTCCCATGACTTGGCATTAGGGTTGAGTTTCTTCTTTTCTTGTTCCGCAACAGTGGGACCCACCAATCCCGTTCCCTCGCTAACCGGCACCGTACTCTTATCCTCCTCAACGGATGTCCTAGCACTCGCTCTAGTAACTCCAAGACTCTTGGAAGGAGAAGAAGAAGATTGCTCCTTGGATTGATCCATTGAGAGGGTCTTCCAAACAAAAAAGAGAGACAAATTATTTGTTTGACTACGTTGAGTAAAAGGGGCTAATAAAGGGGAGGTGGGTTTTTATAGAACAAGGGTTTAATTTCTTAACAAATGTGGCTGTTTGGTGTTAATGAGTCATATATCGAAATGAGTTCTCTTTTGGAGGAAAACATTCCTTTTTGTTGAATTGAATGGTGTCTTTTGACTCAAAATTTAATTCCCTGAAAATTTAATATGCTAAGTTTTGTTCCCTCAAAAGAAATATTTATTCTATATTTGGTTACAAAGATTTTAGAACAAATCACGTTTATCTCTCTTCATGGTTTCATATACTAGCATACTTTCCTCGAGTGTTTTGTTTGTGAAATTTAAACGATATTATTACATAATCAGATGCCATTAAACTGAGCATCAAATGTTAATTTTACTAATTTTTACCTGAAAGAAATGCTAGTAATTGTTTGCGATTTTTCCTCAAATATCTGTGACACAATCAAAGGTCATTTCTCTATGTGCTAAATTATATATAGATATAGATACACATTTATATATATATATATATATATATATATATTACATATTTGGTTTTTTTTTTTTTTCCCTGAATACTTCAGCCATGTAGTAACGCTCAACCTTTTTCTCCTTCTTTTTTCCCCCTTTTTGTTTTGCGTAAAAATAATTTCTTTAGAGTTATATTCTTTCCTTTTCTTTTATAATTTCTAAAATAGCTAGATTTGAATGTTGTCCATATTGGCCAATAAAGATATGTTAAATTATCTCCTACACTTGAATTTGCTAGCCGGCCGGATCTCCTCAGAATATATATACCTGTCGACAGGAGATATGACCTTCATCGAACTTAATTCCCATGTTGTCTAAAATTTTTAAACCTAAAAAAAAAATATATATATATATATATATATATATCTCTCTCTGGCCAGAAGGTTGTCATGCTGGATATTTTGGAGTGTTAGTTCAACAACTCGCATGGATTGCTAATGCAGGGGGGAAAAGTACATTAAGTTGGATATTGATATTCAATTTCTCCTAATTAATTAATTTTTACTTGTTGAACAATCATTTCATGGTTTAATTCGTTTCATTCCCAAAAGTAATTACATATAGGTAAAACTTGTACAAGAGAAATTATATTCTTATTTAATTAACCGTTAAATTAATTACCTTTTTAACAGTTTGATCTTTTATTTGGGAGTAGTTTTGAACGTATCACGCGTTATAAAATTTTACCATGAACATTCACAAATCTGATTGTTAACTAAAACAGTAAGATTATATAGAGTAAAAATATATTTTTTGTCATAAGTTTATTAACGGTGTTGTATACAGGCATAGGTGGCGTTTTCATTGTACTTTATTGGTTAACAAGTAGGACCAAACTAATTAAATATGAAGTCATCACTTGGGTTTTGCAGTCATCAGTCATCACTGAAGCGTTTCCATGATAAGAGATAATGTTTAGTTGACTAAAAATTGGTAGTAGAGGTGTAAGAGAGGAGTAGTCATCTGTTGATTGAATTTAAATTTATAAAATTCATAAAAATGAAGTCCATTCCTTTCCTTATAAAACAAAGAGAGATCTATAAAATCTGAAGTTGATAATGTTGACTCGAATAATTTACTAATTTATCTATTAAAAAACTCCTTTTTTTTTTTTTTTGGGAGAAATCTGACCTACTAAGTCCTCTGCATAACATATAGTAACATCATAAAAGACCTTTTTTTTTTCCCCACAGTTTGCACTTTGACAAATTTCATGCATGTGGAATTCTCAAAAAAAAAAAACAAAAACAAAAACAAAAACAAAAAAGAGTTTCATGCACGCGGATGATTGTTGAGATTTAAATTTCGTGAAGGACAAGGATATTTCAAGCTTATTATAAAAAAGGGAAAATATAGCACTGATATTTATTTCAGCGGATTTATGACCTGATTTTATAATGTCAAATTCTTATATAATAAAAACCACTTCTTTCTTAACTCTTTTATAAGAAAAACAGGGACTCACCGCATAATTATCAACTCAAAAAACTATTGAATAATAACATCGGGTCCAAAATGAATTACGTTTGAGCTTACGTCACAATATTCCAATATCTAATTCATATCTTTGATTAATCAAACCAGTCAAACATTATTAATATTCTAAATTAATCCCAAGCAATACACAAGAATAATCACTGATAGTGACGCTTCGTCAAGGGAGTTTAAGTGTGTGTGTGTGTGTGTGTGTACATATATATATATGAGACACCCCTAATTAATCAAATCGAAGCCACAAATCAGCCATTTATCTACATAAACAGATCGATATATATATATCAACTGCTACAATGAAGCAAGCAGCACCTCACATAGCCATTCTCCCAAGTCCGGGCGTGAGTCACCAAATCCCGTTCGCAGAGTTAGCCAGACGTCTCGTTCTTCATCACGACGTCCACGTCACCATCATCATTTGCAGTTCAACTGATCATCCTCCATCAGACGCCACAAAGGCCGTCGTCGAATCCCTTCCCACGCCTCACACCCGCACTGTATTCCTCCCTCCCGTCAGCTTCGACGACCTCCTCCCGACAGACACCAGCCCCGGCGCCAAAGTCGCCCTCACCATGTCTCGCTCTCTTCCCTCTATTCACCACGTGCTCAAATCGCTTGCTTCGGCTCCTGCTCTAACTTCCATTTCTACTAATTCTACTCCGCCGCCGTTAGTGGCTGTCTTTGCCGATCCGTTCGCGTCGGATGTTTTGGATGTTGCCAAGGGACTTGATCTTCCCGCGTACGTTTTCTTCCCCTCAAATGCTATGGCTTTGTCTTTGTTCTTACACCTTCCGAAGCTTGATGAGATTGCAGCTCCTTATGATTTACTCAAAGACCTGCCGGAGCCGGTGAAATTACCGGGATGCCCTCCCTTTCGCGGTGGAGATCTCTTTGCCTCGATCCAGGACCGGAGGAGCAACACGTACAAAAGGAGAGTGCAGAACTCCAAACGGTTCGTTTCGGATGAGGGAATTAAGGGGTTTGTAGTTAATAGCTTCATGGACGTTGAATCCGAGGTGATTAAAGCTTTGCAAGAGAAAAGGGCCGGTGAATCGGTGATCTATCCGGTGGGACCCCTCGTACAAACGGGTCAAAACCACGAGGTCTCGGAGTGTTTGACCTGGTTGGACAATCAGCCACGTGGCTCTGTCCTATACGTTTCTTTCGGGAGTGGTGGGACCCTCTCTTCTGATCAGATAACTGAGCTGGCATTTGGGCTAGAGACGAGCGGGCAAAGGTTCATCTGGGTCGTTAGGAGGCCCAACAACGAATCAGCAAACGCAGAGTATCTCAACTCTGGGACCAAAGGCCCATTGGAAGCTAGTGATTTCTTGCCTAATGGGTTTTTGGAGAGGACCAAAGGGCATGGCCTGGTCGTGCCTTTTTGGGCCCCACAGGCTCAGATACTGGGCCATGGCTCGACCGGTGGGTTCTTGAGCCACTGCGGTTGGAACTCGACTTTGGAGAGCATTGTTTGCGGGGTGCCTCTTATTGCTTGGCCACTCTTCGCCGAGCAGAAGATGAATGCGGTGGTGCTTGTTGAGAGTCTCAAGGTGGCGTTGAGACCAAAAGCCGGTGAAGATGGCCTCATTCGACGAGAGGAAATCGCGGAAGTCGTTAAGGCTCTAATGGAGGATACGAGTGAAGAGGGTGGGATTGTGAGAAATCATATGAAGGACCTCAAGGACTCGGCTACCAAGGCACTAGGCGCAAATGGATCCTCCACAAGAGCACTCTTTGAGTTAGCATCCACGTTGAAAAGTATGACAGCCAATTAGAACATAATATTTTTTTTGTATCACCTTTTTTTTGTCTTTTTTTTTTTTCCTTTTTTTTTTTTTTTTTTTTGTTGCTTATTTAATTAGTATGCCGACAGAAAATGATAAGTTGACAAGCCCAATTAGCCCTCTCATAGTAAATGACCTTCTAGACTTCAGGTGAGGCATAATAATGAGAAAAAAAATCATATTATGATTTGTCATTGATGAGTGTTGTTCGTGCCTATGAAAACTTTGTATGACAATTATATCATGATATCTGCACAACAATTAGATTCACTCCCCTACAATAATTTAAATTTCATATTTTTAAATTTCTCTTTCACATGTGGCTTGGTTAATTTACCAAAATGATATTAGTTTATCTAGCTTTAATTAGTCGGTTGTCACTCATTTGGAGCTTTCCAAAAGTCAAATAAATAGGGCCTTTGTCACGTATTTATCAATTAACTAAGTTATTTATTTACTCATTTTAATTTGTTGCGTGTGGAAAAAGGTCGAAAGTGACTTTATTATACTCAACGATGAAAGTGTCCAAAATGATATATGATGGAGAATTTGTAATTAAATTAATTGACTATTTTTTCTAGAATTGGGATATGTAGTAACAGTGCTATTTTATTTTATTTTATTTTTATTTTTCTGAGGAAAAACATCTTGCATGGACGACTGAATATATATTAGTCCAAATGGATATCAACAACCACACATCGGATGCCTCCCCTTCGCCAAACATCAACTAGAATCTAGCCCATTAACTGGAAAAGAAGTCAACCACATAAATATTAATAAGCAGACCGAAAATAAACATAGTTTACGTATGGTGTACCATTCTAAATTTAAAATTTCTCTTTCAATTTTTATCTTTTTCTAAAAATTCAAGAAAAATTATAATTAAGTTTTAAAAATTTAACTAATTTAACTTAAAAATTTAATTCCAAACCAGTGCAATTTATTCAATTGGAAAGCTTAGGATAGTACATTAATATTGCTTTCTCAATACAAACAAACAAATGATTATGGACACTTTGAAAGCTATTTTTTCCGAATAATTAAGCCAACCAATCCCACTTAAAAAAAAAAAAAAAAGAAATAAAAAAAGGGGCCTAACCCATAATTCGGCAAATTTGCCAAATCTCGTGTTCTTCACCTGAACTTCCATGCATGTGACGTGCAATTCCAACATATCATTCACACGAATGAGCCTACTCCATGCATATCTCCATATCTCCGAGCTCCGACACCACAAAATAATATGAAGAAGTCGTAATTTGATAATATTTTTTTTAGTTCTTTTTCTTTTATTTTTACAATGCTCTTTGATAGGTTGCATATATATATATATATATATATATATATATATATATATTTTTTTTTTTTTTTTTTGTGTCCGTGTGTGTGGAATTGCTGAAAATCAGATAAGACGTGCCTTTAGATTCTTTCTTCTTTCTTTAACCTTTCCTCTTTATTTGGTAAGGGGCCGGACACATTATACAATGAAGAGTGCCATACTATAAAACTAATATTTCATCCAGCAA
The DNA here is from genome assembly GCA_025413025.1 of Ficus hispida. NCBI lineage: Eukaryota > Viridiplantae > Streptophyta > Magnoliopsida > Rosales > Moraceae > Ficus > Ficus hispida. The sequence goes on along the minus strand of CM046369.1, from coordinate 1,565,073 downwards.
AAACAAAAAAACAAAAACAAAAAACAAAAAACAAAAACCTTACACAAAATAGATGAAAAAAATTACATGTTTATAAGTTTCCTCCAACGAGATATCACGCTATTAAATATTATCAAGGGAAAAATGTCGGGACCCGCAAGAATTACGTTTGAACTTGCGTCACAAGATTACAATATCTAATTCACATTTTTGAGTAATCAAACCAATCTAATATTCTAATAAGCAGAAATAATCGGCCTATCAGAAGCCCAACTTCCCAAGCAGACAAGAAAATCGTTAATATTAATGCTTCCAAGCGAGTACATACATTACAAAATTAAATATATATTAGCCAGCTATACTCTATATATATATATATATTTATATATGTTAGCTGTTTCTACATAAACAGATCGAATAACTCCAGGTCATCCACACCAACATCCAATCCATTGCCAATGATGAAGCAAACAGCCCACATAGCCATTCTACCAGGAGCGGCGATTAGTCATCTAATCCCGTTCGTAGAGTTAGCCAGACGTCTCGTTCTTCATCACGACCTCTACGTCACCTTCCTCATTCCATCTTCAAATGATCATCCTCCATCAGACGCCGCAAAATCCCTCCTAGAATCCCTTCCCAAGCCCAACACCCGCACCATATTCCTCCCTCCCGTCAGCTTCGACGACCTTCCGACCGCCACCGCCTCAACGGCCAAGATCGCCCTCACCGTCTCTCGCTCTCTTCCCTCTATTCACCACGTGCTTAATAAATTAATGCTCGATTCGAATACCACTACTCCTCCGTTAGTTGCTTTATTTGCAGATACCTTTGCGATCGATGCGTTGGACGTTGCGAAAGGACTAGGTATTTCCTCGTACGTGTTCTTCACCATAAATGCTATGTCTTTGTCCATGTTCTTCCACTTGCCCAAGATCGATGAGATTGCCGCTTCCTATGATTTCCTCAAAGACTTGCCGGATCCCGTAAAATTACCGGGTTGCCCTCCTTTCCACGGTGGAGATCTCTTCAGCGGGGTTCAAGATCGAAGAGGCGTCATCTATAAAAAGTTCTTGCAGTTCTCGAAACGGCTCGTTTCGGGTGAGGGTATTAGTGGGATTGTCGTTAATAGCTTCGTGGATATTGAATCCGAGGCGATAAAAGCTTTGCAAGAGGAAAAGACAGGTAAGTTGACTATTTATCCTGTGGGACCCATCGTACAAACGGGCGGTCAACACGATGAGGAGTGGGAGTGTTTGACTTGGTTGGACAAGCAACCACGTGGCTCTGTCCTATACGTTTCATTCGGGAGCGGTGGGACCCTCTCGTACGATCAGATGACTGAGATGGCATTTGGGCTGGAGGCGAGTGGGCAAAGGTTCATATGGGTCGTGCGGAAACCGAACGACCAACCACCTAACGCCGCGTGTCTCAGTCCATTAGAGCCTCTTGGTTTCTTGCCCAATGGGTTTTTGGAGAGGACCAAAGGACGAGGCCTGGTCGTGCCCGATTGGGCCCCACAGGCACGGGTGCTGGGCCATGGCTCGACCGGTGGGTTCATGAGCCACTGCGGTTGGAGCTCGACCCTAGAGAGTTTTGTTAATGGTGTGCCGCTCATTGCTTGGCCACTCTTTGCGGAGCAGAAGATGAATGCGGTGTTGCTGGTTGAGAGTCTGGAGGTGGCTTTGAGACCGAAAGCTGATGAAGATGGTCTCATTCGAGGAGAGGAAATCGCCAAAGTTGTTAAGGATTTGATGGATGGTTCCAATGCAGAGGGTAGGATTGTGAGAGACCGAATGAAGGACCTTAAGGACTCAGCTGTCAATGCACTAGGTGAAGATGGGTCCTCCACAAGGACACTCTTTGAGTTAGCATCGACATTGAAAACTATGGCCGCCAATTAGAAAATATATATCCTTTTTTTTTTTTTTTTTTTTTTTTGCTTATTTAATTAGTACGTTGACAGCTATTGATATTAAACCCACATGATGAGTGTTCATGACTATGCATTGTAGCATTAAAACTGTATCTTTTTTTATATGTGCAATTGAATTGTCCTTTATCTCTTAATCTATCATTCAATTGATTTAATTATTTCCTCCTAGTATTACTTTAAATAATTCAAAACTTGGATTAATTCATAAATTTTTTCATGCATATTTCAATTTTATAACGTGAATTTAATGGGGAGTTTGGTTGGATAGTTCAAATCATATAACTCAAACTTTTTTTTGTCTTTTTCTCAAAAAAATTTGTCTTTTTTCTAAAATTTTTTATCTTTTCTGAAAATTCAAAAAAATTATTATTGAAACTTAAAAATCTCAACTCAAACTATTTCACCAAACACCCTCTTAAGCTATAAAAAGCAACTAATATAGTCAACACAATAGGAAAAAACGGATGGAAAGAGGAGAAAAGGACAAAGAGTAATGGAGAAAATTGTGTAATAGGATAAGGAAAAAAAAATTTATATAGGGTCATTTATATATATGAGAATCAAGATAATTTAATATTCAACCATTCAATTTTATGAAGTTATATTAACTTTTATACAAGCATTTTTTTCTTTCTTCTTGTCGAAAGGCGCTCTTTGGTATGATCACGATGATAGAAGATTTGGTTGATGTTGAATTACGGGGGTTTTTTTTAATAATTTTTATTTCATGCCTTGTTTTTAATTTCTTTTCCACGTGTGGCCTACTTAATTTACCGAAATGATTAGTGTATAGCTTCAATTAGTCAGTTCGGTCATTTGGAGCTTTCTACGAAGTCAACATATAACTAAAGTCACCTCCCCAGCATTTGTCACTTATTTATGTATTTATTGTTGGGTGAGTCTCTACCGGTAAAACCCTTTTTTAAACCGTTAGAATTTAATTGAATGGTTAAAATGTTGATGGTGTATCATACTTATCATACACCTTACCGCACATTATCCTTCCCAACCAAAGCTTTCTCCGTCGCTGGTGATCTTTCCGACGCCGGTGACAGACCCCGACACCGACAACCCACCTCCGACCCTAACCCCCCGATCATCCGGTCGGCCGCCGATGATTTCTCTCTCTTCTCTTCTCTCTCTTTCCCTCTCTCTATTCCCCTTTCTCTCTCTTTCCCTATCTCTATTACCCGGTGCGCCCCCCACCCAGGCCCCCCTCCCCCGACCTCCCCCAGCCCCCAGCCCCCCCCCGGCCCCTTCTTTCTCTTCCCCTTTCTCTCTCTTTTCCTCTATTCTCTCTCTCTCTTCCCAGCCCTCGGCCCCCTACCCCCGGCCTCCCGCTCCCCCCCATCCCACCCAACCTGTGACTCCCCCTCTTTCTCTTCTCACGTCGGGGATAGGGTGGGGGAATCGCAGGTAGAGGTGGGATGGGGGGCGCCGGACAACCGGGGGTGGGGGGGCGGAGGGCCGGGAAGAGAGAGAGAAGGGAAGAGAGAGAGAGAAGAGATGAAAAGAGAGAGAAAGGGGAAGATAAAGTGATAGGCAATTATCACAAGTGTATGATCCGGTTCAAGTAATAAAGTAATGAAAAGATATCGTTCCCAACGAGGACTATCTATTACTAATTACCGAATTACTTTAATCCAAATTCTATTTAACAATAAGTTTATAAGATGCAATAAAATAAAATAAAATTAAAATAAACACAATGCACGAATTTAGCAAGGAGAAATTCAATATATTAGGATATCTAGGGTTTCCAATTTCACCAAATTAATCCTGATCAAACACCAAATTTAATCAATCACTGCTTATTCCTATGCTGATGATGAACTTTCCTAATGTAATCACTAATATTTCTCAAGCATTAGCAAACTACCATAATAAGCCAGTTTGCACCTCTCGGTCTCAAACTCCAAACCTATCATGATTTATTAAGAAAAATAAATTCATAATATCACACAAGCCTTATAGATATCTCTATCATATGATAATCTCATCATATTTAATCAAAGTCTAATCCAACTATCACTTCTCAATCTCAAATTGAATCACAAATCAATGGGAAAGGGCGCACACACTTTCACAAGCATTAAGAATAGATTAAACACTCAGCATATATATGAATAAACATCAAAATTGAATTAAACCATAGTGAAATTGAACAATCATAATCCGGCTACATCGTAGCCCTAGAAAAATAAATTTAGCTCATAATGAAACTAAAGAAAATCCTAAATAAAATTCTACACATGATGAGAAAAGGAAAAGAACTGATTATGAATCGGAATTGTTGCGATCCTCTCCGGAATTGCTAATCTTCTTTTCCAAGTCACCAATTGCTTTTCTCTCTTTCACTCCTCTCCTTTTTTCTGTGAAAAATCTCTACTTCGGAACCATAAAAAGATTATATTTATAACCATGGATTGAAAGATTTGAATTTTGAATTTCAAATTTGGAGAATCACAACAAATCTTGCGTAATCCCGCATTGGTGCCTAGGCCCTCTTTTTTTGCACCTAGGCCCTAAACTGGTCCACCATTTGTGCCTAGGCCCTCTTTTTTCTGTGCCTAGGCCCTAAACTGTTACGTAGATAGAAATTTCTTTTGGTGCCTAGCCGCTATTGAAACAATGCCTAGGCCCTAAGCTCTCGGGTTTTTGTACTGAAAAACTCAATTCAAGCTCCTAGGCCCTATAAAATTGATGCTAGGCGTCTAATACTCTTCAAAATACAATCTTCACACCAAAGCATCCCAAATGCTCCATTTTAGCTCCAATCACGCCGAAAAAACAATAAACCCACCTTTTTACCTAAATCCTAGAAAAGAGAATAAAACGAAGTGAAAGAACCTAGAAACAAATTGAAAATCAACAAAATAATAAGTTAAAAGTACCCAATTAATTAGTCTAAAATAACTTATCAAATACCCTCAAACTTAAGACTTTGCTAGTCCTCGAGCAAAAGAAAAGAAAGGCACAAATAAAGAATTGAGCATCAAATTTTAGTTTTTCATAATAATCGCCTCAAAAATTACATAAAGTATATGATTCCAAAAAAACTCTAACTATCACAATCATATAGAATTTCAATTCAAATGATGACCTTACCATTCCCGAATTCCTTGAGTGTGTATGTGCAAAGCTTTTAACACTTACCCATCTGCCTTTGGATTGGTTTATGTCATTCAAGGATCTCAGGATAGAGAAAAATAAAACTCCATACGCCTATTTTTCAACTCACTCTCCACTAATGTCGACAAACACATTATCCAGGATCATTAAGACTTTTTAAGCTTGTAGTGTTAGACTAGGGTAACGGTATGATACGGATAATAATGAGGCTCAAATAACCCTAAACATGTAACCATTCTAGGATCTTTTGTGGAGCTTTCTTAACATTCCCAACAACACCCCCAAACTTGATTTCAACTTATATGAATAAACTAACAAACAACTGTAAGCTTTTCTCAACTTCACCCATCCTCTCAAACTTTAACATAGCTCAAGATAATTCTTAGAATGGTCAACATGCTTAAGATTAAGGGTTAAAATGTTGGAAATTATTCAAAAGGTAGGCTTCAAGATAGTGGGTAACAAAGAAAAGGTAAAAATTAAGCTCAAATAGGTGACTAGGGATATGTATATGTAAAAGGGTTAGCTTGAAAGGCTCAAACGATCTAAAGATGGTCTAAATCATGTCCTTGGCAAAATATAGTTTGGGATTTTGCCTCAGTGGATATCAAATAGGTTCTAGAGTTCATTTTGAGATTAAGAAACTACCCAACCAACATAAACTTCATCTAAATAACAAATGATCTAAGTGATTATAGCTCGGGTACTCAAAAGTATCAAAGAATTCAGGGCATAGCAAAACCACAAAAGAACCAAGCACACACACACAAAAGCAACAGTTTTCATCTTCTTAGAACCATGTCCAATTTCAATCAGTTTTATATCATCGGCTTCCTATGATTCAAACTAAAATTAATGCTCAAAGTGTCACATTTTTTTTTAATTTTTTAATCTGCGCACACACCCTAAAAAAAATTAAAAATATCAAAGCAGAATAGCTACCCCTGAACTTAAACGAAACATTGTCCTCAATGTGAAGAAAAAACGAAAAGAAAAATGAAAGAAAAGGAAAGAGAAAAATTACTCCCTCAATCGAAGATCGTGAGTGCTCAATCTTCTTCATCCTCGTCATTCTCCTCATTGATGTGAAATGCAGTGACAGGGCAAAAGTTGTCGGTATTGATATTCAAATGTGCAGCCATTTGTTGCAACATATCCGCTATATCGCATTGATTTTGCTCAATATGGTCAAGCTGATCATCTATATACTCCCAACATTGCGGTACAGACATGGTGCTGACTAGATGGTATGCTTGAGGGGGTTCATCTTCAGCTTCATCATCCTCTTCTTTATAGCTTGCTATAACTCCATCATCGATGGGATGACGCGGGCCTTTCCAAATCTCGTGCCCCTCCCACGTAACCTCCGCTTGCTTGCATGAATCGGTGATGAGCGATGGAAAAAATAAGCCAAGTATAGGGTTTCGCATACTCTGCATAATTTGATGGTAAAGCACTCGACCCACGTCAGTAGACTTGTTGGTAAAGATTGCAAACAGTAAGATGGCCCTGTCTTTAGTGATGTGACTAACATACTACACTAGCATTAATTTGGCACAAACAAACTGATGCCAAGCTTTCCCATATTTATCCAAGCCACGAGACGAAAGTTTGACTGGAATATCATTTCTTCCAGTTTTCCATGTTGTGTTAAACACGCAAATTGCTGACTTGACCTCATCAATATCAACATTTTCCAAGTACTTTTGATAACCATCTTCCTTAATATATTGGAGCCCATAATACTGATTGATAATAGTCCGACTTATAGGCACCCATTTCTCTCTGACATATACTGTTCCATCCCATGGAAAATAAGCATTCACATAAAATTCATAAAACCACTACTGGGACGCTTGATCCTGGTTGCTTCGCAAAGTTTTCCCATCCTTGATCTTCAACAATGTCCGTTATTCGCCTATTGCTAGTATAAAAGCCTCTCTCTGGAATGGAAACTTTAGTATCTAAAAACTTCGTATGTCGATCAGCAGTTGCCTTGGAAACAAACTTAATGGTGTCGTAGCCGGTTGATGCCAATGTGGATCCCTTGGAATGTTTCTTTGGAGGCATCTCTTTTACTTCCGTTCAAACATAATCAAGCAAAATACCACTACTTTTGAACTGCCAATCTCACAAACCAAACTACCCAATCTACCAATGTTAAACGCACCAATATTAAATCTCACATACCCTTACCAATGTTAAATGCACCGAGGCTTTCTTTATAACTTCACCAAAATCCCCTAACACTACCCAACCTTGCACTCATATTATTACTAATGCTCATCAACCAACCACAAGAAGCAATAGTCTAACAAAACTTTCATCAAACACTTGCTGTGCATTTAAAGTGTTATTCCAATCAAAATTGCGAACCGTCCATATACTAGCCAAGAAATTCCAGAAATTCACACACAGACACAAGGTTGAAGAAGATAAATCACTTATGAGAACGTTGCTATAGATACCCATAAATTTTCGAACTTTTCTTGAAGAAAACCCAAAATCCGTGCTTTTGATGCAAATGTTCGATGGAATCGTCAATGAATGGAAATTACGCGCACCAATGAAGTGGAGAATGAGATTTGGCGTGAAATTTCGAGTGGGTAGATGGTGATATGGAGAAAAAGAGAGAAACAGTGAAGGGGGATGAGAGAGAACAAGGAAGAATGAGGAAGAATGTTGAAGTTTGGCTCCAATTTGTGGGTTAGGTGGATGGTGAGGTCAAGAGAAATAGAGAATAGGTAAAGAGAGAATTGGTAACGAGAGAGAATGAGAGTTGGCCCCAATTCGTGAGTTAGGGCTCGACTTATATGTGGTATCTTTTTCTTTTTCTATGCCTAGGCACCACTGAAACAGGGCCTAGGCATAATACTCTCGGGTTTTTAGCCCGAGGAGTATCTTTATTGAAACGGTGTCGTTTTTTTTTTTAATACTGGCGCCTAGGCGCCACTGAAACAGCACCTAGGCGCAATGCTCTCGGGTTTTTGGCCCAGGGAGCATTTTAATGGAGTGCCTAGGCGTAGAATTTTTTGTGTGCCTATGCCCAGTTACCATATGCAGCATCCCCAACAGTTGTTTGACGAATTTGAAATCCCAAAGTTATAAATCTTCATATCCACGACTGCCAAACTTGTCTTGAATCCAGATTTATTTGCAAGTAAAATATTCTTTTATCAAATTTAATTAAAATATATATTAAAATTTTATTTTTTTTATTTAGCAAAAGACTAAATTAAACCATAGCAAAATAATCAAAAGAGATAAGATTAAAAACTTAGGTTGCCTCTCAAGTAGCGCTTATTTTATAGTTTTCAGCCAGACTCTTTTCATCTTATAAAGATCCAAGGAAAATGGTGGTCTTCTGATTGTCAAAGTCACCATCAATGTACAGCTTCAAGCGTTAACCGTTGACCTTGAAAGTTTCCTTTTCTGCATGATTAAGCTCAACTGCCCCATGAGGGAACACGTTCACCACAGTGAACGGACCCGACCACCTCGACTTGAGTTTTCCGGGGAATAAACGAAGCCTTGAGTTGTAAAGCAACAGTTTTTGCCCGGGTAAGAACTTCCTTCGTTGGATGTGTTTGTCATGCCAAGCTTTTGTCCGCTCTTTGTAGATTTTGGCGTTCTCATATGCTTCGTTGCAGAATTCATCCATCTCATTGAGTTATAGTAGACGCTTCTCACTCGCTGCTTGTATATCCATATTCAGTTTCTTCATTGCCCAATATGCTTTATGCTCCAATTCTACTGGAAGATGACAAGGCTTGCCGTATACCAATCTATAGGGAGACATCCCAATTGGTTTTTTGAATGCAGTTCGATATGCCCATAATACATCATTTTGCTTCTTAGCCCAATCCTTGCGAGAGCTATGAACTGTTTTCTCCAAAATCAACTTTACTTCTTTGTTGGAGATTTCTGCTTACCCATTAGTTTGAGGATGGTAAGCAAGAGCTATTCGGTGCCTGACCCCATATTTTTGCAAAAGAGCCTCAAATTGTTTGTTGCAAAAGTGCGTCCCTTCATCACTTATTATAGCCCTTGGAGTACCAAACCTCGTGAAAATATTCTTCCGAAGAAAATTAAGCACAACCTTACCATTATTAACCGGAGTTGCTGCTGCTTCAACCCATTTTGACACATAATCTACCGCAATAAGAATGTATTTATTGTTGTAGGACGAAGGAAACGGTCCCATAAAGTTAATGCCCCACACATCAAACAACTCTACTTCAAGAATATTCTTCAAAGGCATCTCATTCCTTTTGGAAATATTTCATGTTCTTTGACATCTATCACAAGTGGCAACAAAGGCTTGAGCATCCTTAAACAAAGTAGGCCAATAGAAACCTGATTACAAAACTTTGGTAGCCGTTCGGTTCCCTCCAAAATGCCCTCCGCATTCAAGTGTGTGACAATGGCATAATATGTCCCCCATCTCTTCTTCCGGTATACATCTTCTTATGATCTGATCCGCACAATGCCTGTATAAAATCGGTTCTTCCCAATAGTAGTACTTTATATTAGAAAAGAACTTCTTCTTTTGTTGTTGTGAAAGGTCCGACTGGATAATCTTGCCTGCAAGGAAGTTAAAATAATCGGCAAACCAAGGAAGATTGTTTGTAGAAGAAATACCAAAGAGTTGCTCATCTGGAAAGTGATCATCAATGGGAGATTTTTGCAACTCTTTCTCTTCTGATAATTCGAGTCTAGAGAGATGATCCGCTACAAGATTCTCAGTGCCTTTTTTATCTTTTATCTCTAAATCAAATTCTTGAAGCAATAACACCCAACGAATAAGCCATGGCTTTGCATCCTTTTTGGTCATAAGGTATTTAATGGCTGAATGATCAATGAAGACTATTACCTTATTGCCAATTAGATAAGGCCTGAACTTGTCAAAAGCGAAGACAATAGCAAGTAGTTCCTTTTCTATTGTTGCATAATTAAGCTGAGCATCATTGAGGGTCCTGCTATCGTAATAAATGACATGAAAAACCTTGTTCTTCCGTTGTCCTAGAACCACTCCTACTGTGTAATCACTTGCATCACATATTAATTCAAACGGTAACTCCCAATCCATAGCTACAACAATAGGCACTGACATAAGCTTTTCTTTAAGCACAGTGAATGTCTTCTCACATTCTTCCTTAAACTCAAAAGGAGTACCATGCACTAGCAAGCTTGAAAGAGGTTTGGAGATCTTGGAAAAATCTTTAATAAATCTTCTATAGAACCCAGCATGACCAAGAAAACTCCGAACTCCCTTGACTGAAGTTGGTGGTGGAAGCTTCTCTATTGTTTCTATTTTTGCCCGATTCACTCCTATTCCTTTAAATAGGAATAATCCCCTCTTTCACCATAACTAAGCACACTGACAAGTTCATGGCTGATACCCAGACCAACTTCCAGAATCAAGCTGCACAGATCCGAAATTTAGAAGTTCAAGTTGGTCAATTGGCTAACATGCTCAATGGTCACCAACAAGGTAACTTGCCTAGCACTACTGAAGTAAATCCAAAAGAACAATGCAAGACAATAACCTTAAGAAGTGGAAAAGAATTGGAGAATCCTTTAACTCATGAAAAAGTTAATAAAGATGGTCAAGAGCAAATTGAAACCATCCCTGAAGCTAGGTCATTGCCTTTTCAAGCACCAGACCTCAAGGTTCCTTTTCCTCAACGTCTAAGAAAGAGCAAACTTGATAAGCAATTTGCTAAATTCTTAGATGTCTTCAAGAAGCTTCACATCAACATTCCTTTTGCAGACGCACTTGAACAGATGCCAAGTTATGTGAAATTCATGAAAGACATCCTATCAAATAAGAGGAAACTAGACGACTATGAAACTATTGCACTTACAGAAGAGTGTAGCGCTATCATCCACAGAAAATTACCCCAGAAGCTCAAAGATCTAGGGAGTTTCACTATTCCTTGCTCTATTGGAAACTCTATTTTTGAAAAGGCATAGTGTGATCTTGGTACCAGTATTAATTTAATGCCTTTGTCTATTTTCAGAAAGCTTGGATTAGGTGAAGCTAGACCTACTACGGTCTCGTTGCAGTTAGCTGACTGATCTGTTAAACATCCGAGGGGAATTATTGAGGATGTCCTTGTCAAGGTGGATAAATTTATCTTCCCTGTAGATTTCATTGTATTAGACATGGAGGAGGATAAAGAAATCCCTATTATACTCGGAAGACCTTTCTTGGCTACCAGTCGAGCACTTATCGATGTGCAAAAAGGTGAATTACGGCTTCGGGTATATGAAGAAGAGGTAACTTTTAGCGTGTTCAATGCTATTAAGTACCCATATGTGAGTGACACTTGTTTCCGCATTGATGCTCTTGATACCATGGTTTCTGAATACCTTAACCAACCAAAAGAATCTTTGGAATTGAGTTTGGTTCATCCACAGCCATCCCTCTTAGAAAATGAAGAAGTTGTAGAGTTTGTGAACTGGTTGGATTCTTTCGGTCCCAACAACAGAAGATACTTTGAAGATTTGGGAACAAGTCCAGCAAAACCATTTCCATCAATTGAGAAGCCACCAGTTCTTGAGCTTAAGCCTTTACCGGATCATTTACGCTATGCTTTTCTGGGAGAATCATCAACTTTACTGATAATTATTTCTTCTATGCTTTCTGTTGAAGACTAAGAGAGGTTATTGAGAGTACTGAGAAGATATAAGATGGCTATTGAGTGGTCTCTAGTGGATATATAAGGGATTAGTCTTTCTATATGTATGCACCGTATTTTAATGGAGGATAATAGCAAGCTATCGGTGGAGACCCAAAGAAGACTTAATCCAACTATGAAAGAAGTAGTTCGCAAAGAAGTGCTTAAATGGTTAGATGTTGGAGTTATTTATCCTATTTCTGATAGCTCATGGGTTAGGCCAGTGTAAGTAGTTCCAAAGAAAGAAGGCATGACAGTGGTGAAGAACAAGAACAACGAGTTGATTCTAACAAGTACCATCACTGGATGGAGGATTTGTATAAATTATCGGAAATTGAACAAAGCAACTCGGAAAAATCACTTCCCATTGCCTTTCATTGATCAAATGTTGGATAGGTTAGCAGGTCATGAGTACTACTGCTTTTTAGATGGCTATTCAGGGCATAACCAAATAGCCATAGCACCGGAGGATCAAGAGAAAATGGCGTTCACATGCCCTTATGGTACATTTGCTTTTTGTCGGATGCCATTTGGACTCTGTAATGCACCAGCCACTTTTCAACGATGCATGATGGCAATTTTTTTGGACATGGTGGAGTGGATTATAGAGATTTTTATGGATGACTTTTCTATGTTTGGTAGTTCATTTAATCATTGTCTTTCTAATTTAGAGTTGGTTTTGGAGAGATGTGAACAAACCAACTTAGTGCTTAATTGGGAAAAGTGACACTTCATGGTGAAAGAGGGGATTGCTTGGGCCATCGGGTCTCATAAACTCCAGCTGCTTTCTTTGATACAGCCCTCTCACTTGGCCATTGAAAATTGTTGGTGGCTACGTCATCCAACAACTCATAGGCTTCTTCTTCAGATTTTTTCATGAAAGATCCTCCTGCAGATGCATCAATTACAATTCTTGAAGTGCCATTCAGCCCATTGTAAAAATTGTGGACTATCATCCATCTTGGTAATCCATGGTAAGGGCACTTCCTTAACAACTCCTTATATCTCTCCCAAGCTTCATACAATGTTTCGCCATCCTGTTGAGTAAAATTATTGATCTCTATACACAGTTTCACTGTTTTTGCCGGTGGGAAAAATTTTGCTAGAAATTTATGCACTAAATCCTCCCAAGTAGTGATTGAGTCTACAGGCAAGGAAATCAACCAATCTCTTGCTCGATCCTCCAGAGTAAATGGGAATAGTAGAAGGCGAATGGCTTTGTTAATAACGCCATTATACTTAAATGTATTGCAAATTTCAAGAAAACTTGCAATATGAGTATTGGGATTCTCATAAGGCAGCTCATTAAATTGAGTCGCTTGGATCATCTGCATTTGTACTGCCTTAATCTCAAAATTGTTCGCAGCCATAGTCAGTCTTCTTATGGCTGAATATAAACCAATTGCAGTAGGCAATGCATAGTCCCGCAGTGCAGGTGGCGGGTTGTTCTCGTTTCTCATTTCACTAGTATCACCCATAGTTTCTTGCGAATGTCTAACTGTTTCTCTTCTTTCCCTTCTATTTCGTCGACAAGAACGCTCGATTTTAGGATCAAAAGAAAGTAAGTTCTCGCTTCCAAACTTTCACATGCACCTAGGGAATACTCCTGAAATGTAGAAACAAAGACAATAATAAATAAAAGAAATTCAAAGTAAAATTAGAATTATTTGACTCAATATTAGTAGGACTAAATAATTCTCGACAACGGTGTCAAAAACTTGATAGGTAATTATCACAAGTGTACGTGCCGGTTCAAGTAATAAAGTGATGAAAAGATATCGTTCCTAACGAGGACTATCTACTACTAATTACTGAATTACTTTAATGACAATTCTATTTGAACAATAAGTTTATAAGATGCAATAAAATAAAATAAATTAAAATAAATACAACGCACGAATTTAGCAAGGAGAAATTCAATATATTAAGATATCTAGGATTTCCGATTTCACCAAATTAATCCTGATCAAACACCAAATATAATCAACCACTGCTTATTCGTATACTGATGACGAACTTCCCTAATGTAATTAATAATCTTTCTCAAGTATTAGCAAACTACTAGAACAAGCCAGTTTTCACCTCTCGGTCTCAAACTCCAAACCTATCATGATTTATTAAGAACAAGAAATTCATAGTATCACACAAGTCTCATAGATATCTCTATCCTACAACAATCTCATGGTATTTAATCAAAGTCTAATCCAAGTATTACTTCTCAGTCTCAAATTGAATCACAAATCAATGGGAAATGGTACGCACACTTTCACAAGCATTAAGAATAGATTAAACACTCAGCATAGATATGAATAAACATCAAAATTGAATTAAACCATAGTGAATTAAACAATCATAATCCGGCTATATCGTAGCCCCTCGAAAAAGAAATTTAGTTCATAATGAAACTAAAGAAAATTCTAAATAAAGTTCTAAACATGATGAGAAAAGGAAAAGAATTGATTTATGAATCGGAATTATTGTGACCCATCTCCGGAATTGCTAATCTTCTTTTCTAAGTCATCAATTGCTTTTCTCTCTTTCACTCTTCTCCTTTTTCTACAAAAAATCTCCCCTTTGGAACCCTAAAAAGTTTATATTTATAACCATGGATCGAAAGATTTGAAATTCGAATTTCAAATTTGGAGAATCACAACGAATCTTGCGTAATCTCGCATTGGCACCTAGGCCCTCTTTTTCTGTACCTAGGCCCTAAACTGGGATCCACGATTTATGTCTAGGCCCTCTTTTTTCTGCGCCTAAGCCCTAAACTGGTACGTAGACGTAAATCTCTTTTGGCGCCTAGGCGCTACTGAAACAACACCTAGGCCCTAATCTCTCGGGTTTTTGTACTGAAAAACTCAATTCAAGTGCCTAGACCCCATAAAATTGATGCATAGGCGCCCAATACTCTTCAATACACAATCTTCACACCAAAGCATCCCAGATGCTCCATTTTAGCTCCAATCGTGCCGAAAAAATAACGAACCCACCTTTTTACCTAAATCCTACAAAAGAGAATAAAACAAAGTGAAAGAACCTAGAAGCAAATTGAAAACCAACAAAATAATAAGTTAAAAGTACCCAATTAATTAGTCTAAAACTAACTTATCAGAACAAGGCAGACCGGGGGGGTCGTCGGGGGGGTGCTGGGGGGGCGGGGGGGTGGGGGGAGGCCGGGGGAGGGGTCCTAGGGTGGGTGGAGTACCGGGCAAGCCGGGGGGCGGGCTGGGGGCCGAGGGTAAGGGGCGGCGGGAGAGAGGAGAAGAGAGAGAAAGGGGAAGAGAGAGAGGGGGGGTCGTCTGCGGTTGGCTGTCCGGTGCTGGGGCCAGTGGTGGGGGGCCACGGGAGAGAGGAGAAGAGAGAAAAAGGGAAAGAGAGAGAAAGGGGAAGAGAAAGAAAATCGTAGGCGACCGGTGACCGGCCGGCCGGGGCTGGGGCCGGAGGTGGGTCGTCGGCTACGGGAAGATCGCCGACGATGTAGAAGACTTTGGGTGGGAAGGATAATATGAGTTAAGGTGTGTGATAAGTATGATACACCATCAATATTTCAACCGTTCGATTAAATCTCAACGGTCTAAAAAAAGACTTTACTGGTAGAGACCATAAAATTGTCTCTACCACATACTTACCCTTTATTGTTTTACGGGCACAAGAATCTTTCCAAGTCAACGCTTACATAAAACGATAACCATTAGCGGCCGGCCAGCTATATAAAAATATATGTAATTGCATAATTAATATACAGCTATATAACATATGTGTGTGTATATGAATAGCATCAGTCGTTTCTACATAAGTAAAGAGATCGATTAACACCATATATAATTGCCAATGAAGCAAACACCACCCCACATAGCCATCCTCCCAAGTCCGGCGATTAGTCACCTAATCCCGCTCGTAGAGTTAGCCAGACGTCTCCTTCTTCATGACGACCTCCACGTCACCATCATCATTCCATGTTCAGATGATCTTCCTCCATCAGACTTCACAAAATCCGTCCTCGAATCCCTTCCCAAGCGCAACACCCGCAGCATATTCCTCCCTCCCGATAGATTCGACGACCTTCCAAGTGACAGCCGGCCAACCGCCGAATTGGCCTTCACCGTGTCTCATCATCTGCCCTCTATTCACCGCGTGCTGAAATCGCTGGCTTCGAGTGATACTACTACTCCTCCGTTAGTTGCTGTCTTTCTCTCTCTCTTTGCGATTGACGCGTTGGACATCGCGAAAGGACTTGGTATTTCCTCGTACGTTTTCTATCCCATGAACGCTATTTCATTGTCTGTGTTTTTTCACTTGTCGAAACTAGATGAGATTGCGGCTTCCTATGATTTCCTCAAAGACTTGCCGGAGCCGGTGAAATTACCGGGTTGCCCTTCTTTCCACGGTAGAGATCTCTTCAGCGGGGTTCAAGATCGGAGAACCTACATGTATAAAAAGTTCTTGCAGTTCTCAAAACGGTTCGTTTCAGGTGAGGATTTTAAGGGGATTGTCGTTAATAGCGTAAGGGATATTGAATCTGTGGCGGTACAAGCTTTGCAAGAGGAAAATAGTGGTAAATTGACTATTTATCCTGTGGGACCCGTCGTAAATATTGATTCTAGTGGTGAAACCAATCTGGACTCAGAGTGTTTGACTTGGTTGGGCAGTCAACCTCGTGGCTCCGTCCTATACGTTTCTTTTGGGAGTGGTGGGACCCTCTCATTTGATCAGACGACTGAGTTGGCATTTGGACTGGAGAGGAGTGGGCAAAGGTTCATATGGGTCGTGAGGAAACCCAACACCCAACCACCTAATGCCACGTGTCTCGGCCCTTTGGAGCCTCTTGGTTTCTTGCCGAATGGATTTTTGGAGAGGACCAAAGGACGAGGCCTGGTCGTGCCCAATTGGGCCCCACAGGTCAGAGTGCTGGGCCATGGCTCGACTGGTGGGTTCTTGAGCCACTGCGGTTGGAGCTCGACCCTTGAGAGTGTTGTCAATGGTGTGCCGCTCATAGTTTGGCCACTGGCTGCGGAGCAGAAAATGAATGCGGTGCTGCTGGTTGAGAGGCTCAAAGTGGCTTTGAGACCAAAAGCTGACGATGAAGATGGCCTCGTTCGACGAGAGGAAATCGCCAATCTTGTTAAGGCTCTGATGGAAGGTACCAGTGAAGAGTGTAGGACTGTGAGAAACCGTATGAAGGACCTCAAGGACGTGGCTGTCAAGGCACTAGGCGAAGATGGATCTTCCACTAGGGCACTCTCCCAGTTAGTATCCATGTTGAAAAAAATATGACCGCCAATTAGAACATAAATAACCTCTGCTGTTTCTTTTTTCTCCTTTTCTTTTCCTGTTATTTGTCAGTTTTTGCTAAACATGTTCTGTTCATTTTTTGTTCACTTACCTTTTTTTATTTTTGATACTCTGATAATGCTTTAAAAGCTTCTTACTTTCATGAAGTTTGAACTGCTAATGCTTTTATTGTAGTTTGAAATGTTTTGCGTGATATATTTTCGACTCCAGTATTTATCGTTACCACAAGAAGGAACCAACATAGAGACGACGTGCACAAAGCATATGATCCACATGAAAGCAACAAACGCTACTTGGTTAGAATAATTAAACAAACGAAGTACAGATATGGGGCCAAACAAACAAGTTTGAGTTTGCATCTGGACTTGGGTTTGCTTGTCCATGTGTTGAAGAGCTGATTGAACCAAACGCGGTTTACTGATACTAATGACGGTTGACTCATGATTGATTGAGTAATATTGTAGCAATTAGTTCTTTTTTTTTTTGGGTTAATTCAAGTAAAGGGCAAAAAAAAAAAAAAAAAGAGAGGAAAATTGGATATCTAAGTCTTCTTATTACTTTATTCTTCCTCTTTTTCTTTAAATATATATACATATATATATATATATACAACATGACTTCACAACTTTTGTTGTTTCGTGCATTTTATGTTTTACATAAGTAAATACAAATTATGACCGAAGAATTGAAAAGCAATACGTATTATCATTTATTTTAATAAAATTAAAATTTTCCAATCATGTCTGTTTATCAAACATTATTGGACTGCTTTTGAAACTAACAACACTTTTACACATGGTCATGTTTCGAGAACAAGTTTAACTTCAATTAAACTGTATTTTTCATCTCAATTTTTATCTTTTTTTTTTGAAAAGTCAATAAAATTTATAACTAATTTTTTAAAAAGTCAACCAACTCAAATTTAAAAATTTCAACTCAAATCGTTTTACCAAAAGTATAAATAGTTTATCCAACACTCAGCTACTTTATCTCAGAGTTGTTTTTCCTTGCAGCACGGCAAGAAGTAATTCTTTCAAAATTCACAGAAATACTAAACTGGCCTTTGGTTTGGTTGCATTTACTTGTAAAGACTCTAGGTCGTCCATTCATTATTTCATTTATCAAAAAAAAAAAAAAAGTTATTCCATTCTCTCTCTTATTGTGTTTTTCTTTTCCCCACTTAAATAGTAGAAGGAGCGTGAAGAGTGAGGGTCCATCGATTACGTTCGAAACTTGCATCACATTCCAATATCTAATTGACCTCGTTTCTCTCTTCCCAAAAAAAAAGAGAAAGAAACATATATATAATTGACCACCTTTTTGTCATTATAATGGCTAATAATCTAAGCAATAATAAGTAACGGATCCAAAATTTTCTTTAAGTGTGGACATATGTAACAAGAAAATTTTTAAAATTAATAATTTATAGGATAAAATTTTAATATAAAATAAGTTGAGTAGGGACATTTGAGGAAAAAAAAAAACCTTTTTGAATGATGACAAATTATAAATTTTTAAGAAAAAGATATAGATATAATTTAAAAGAAGAGGTTGTGGTAGAGTCTCTCCCAAAGACCCTATCGGTAGAGCTCTTTTTTTAACCGTTCGATTTTAATCGAACAGTTGATATATCATTATTATCATAGACCTTACCTCATATAAAATTTCCCACCCCAAGTCTTCTCCGCCGCCGGCGACCGACGCTGGCGACCCACCTCCAGCACTTTTTTCGGCTGTCAGCGACCCAATTTCTCTCTCTTCCCCTTTCTCTCTCTTCTCTTCCCCTCTCTATTCCCTCTCTCTCTCTTCCCTACCCCGGCTGCCCCAGTCCCCCCCTCCCCCACCAGCCCCAGCCCGGTGAGGCCCCCACCTCCGGCACCCCCCTCCCCGGCCTCCCCCACCCCCACCCCTTGCCCAATCACAAAATCACGATTTTGAGATTTCGCGAGGGGCGGGGGCACGGGGCGGGGGGTGGGGGGAGGCCGGGGGAGGGGGTGTCGGAGGTGGGGGGCTCACCGAGCTGGGGGCCGACGGGGGAGGGGGGACTGGGGGCAGCCGGGGTGGGGAAGAGAGAGAGGAGAGAGAAAGGGGAAGAGAAAGAGAAAGGGGGGTCACCAACAGCCAGAGTTGGGGCCGGAGGTGGGTTGCCGGGCCTGGGGTGGTCGGGGCCGTCGGGACTAGGGGGCCGGGGTGGGGAAGAGAGAGAGAGAGGGGAAGAGAGAAGAGAGAGAAAGGGGCGCCGGCGGCCGGAAAAAATACTGGAGGTGGGTCGCCGACATCGGTGTGGTTCGCCGGCGTCGGTCGCCGGCAGTGGACAGGTCACCGGCGGCGGAGAAGACTTGGGGTGAGAAAATTTATATGAGGCTAGGTCTATGATAATAATGATATATCAACCGTTCGATTAAATCGAACGGTTAAAAAAAGAGCTCTACCGATAGGGTCTCTGGGAGATATTCTACCACAGCCTCTCCCTAATTTAAATTTTAAAAAATTGAAGGGGGTACGTGTCCCCTGTAAATCCTTGCCTGACAACAATGATCGGACATCACAAAGTATACAAGTGATGCTTACATTCCAAATAATAATAATAATAATCAAACATTGCACTATTGTCAAAAAAGAAATTATTGATGTGTAAAAGTTTTAAGATAGTAAAAGACATCATACTATTGTCAAAAAAGAAATTATCCATATGTAAAAGTTTCAAGGTAGTAAAAACTATATATATATATATATATATATATATATTCTAAACAACAATCAGTGATGAATTCATAAATTTCTCAAAGTGGGGATACACATAAAGAGAACAATTTTAAAATTAATAACTTTATAGGATAAAAATTTAATATAAGAATAAGTTAAATGTTATAGGTCACATTTGAACGGGGAAAAACTTTCAAATGAGGGCACATTTGAGGGAAAAAAACTTTTGAAAAAAATTAAAAA
Source organism: Ficus hispida (assembly GCA_025413025.1). Lineage (NCBI taxonomy): Eukaryota > Viridiplantae > Streptophyta > Magnoliopsida > Rosales > Moraceae > Ficus > Ficus hispida. The sequence continues at coordinate 1,545,102 of CM046369.1, read as the reverse complement.
CAAATAAGAGTATAATTTAAATTTCAAAAAATTGAGGGAAGGCATATGCCCCCTGACCTAATGTAAATATGTATCTGACAACATTGATCAGACATCATAAGATATACAAGGGGTGCTTACATTCCAAAAAGTAATAATAATAATAATAATAATAATAATAATAATAATTAAACATTATACTATTGTCTAAAAAGAAATTATTGATATGTAAAAGTTTTAAGATAGTAAAACTCTCTCTCTCTCTCTTTACGTGGTGTTTAGGATTTTTAGAAAATGTGTCTCTTGGAGGGCCAGGAACAAGTGATAGCACCTTATTTGCTGTTGATTTTCTGACCCTAAAGATGAAAAACTGACCATCGTGGGGAGGTTACTAGGTATGAGGGTGATTGTGGGGTTGAGAGGCATGCGTTTTGGTGAAATAGAGGAGGGGAAGGGTCGTGGTTTTGATGGCACTTTCAGGCTATCTTTGTCTTTTGTTCTTCCACTTGCCGAAACTATATGGCGTAGTGGCTTCTTATGATTCTCTTGGGGACTAACCGGAGCCGCTGAAATTACCGGGATGCCCTCCTTTTCTCGGGATATCTACATTTTTTTTTTTGGAAACAAAGATCGAATTTACCTAATTCAGTTCTTGCATTTCTCCTAATTACAGTCTTTACCATTCTATTTCCATTTTAGATTAACTATTAAAAAAAAAGTAATAATAATGACAGATCGGCAGTAAATACATACCTCACCAGACAACAAAAGCCGCCTCCGCAACCGCAAGGTATGATTGGTTCTGATTTGGAATTCTTGACATTTATGGAGGATAAAAGTCCGAAAACCAATTCCATGAAAGATTACTAGAATGACATTGCAGAGTTATGTCTTTTTTTTTTTTTTTTTTTTTTTCCTTTGCTAATAGCAGAATATATATAAATGATTAGACAGTGTTTCTTGCTCTGTGTGATTGAAATTTTAACAAAAAAACGAGTTTGATTTGATGAATAGAAGTTTTATGGCGTACGAGAAAGGCAGAACGGTACGGTCCAAGAAAATTAAAATTAAAAAAAAAAAAAAAAAACGCCGTAGGCCCGGACAGCTGGAAATGTAAAAGCATAAAAATTTTCCAAAAAGAAGAGGCAAAAGATGAAGGAGAAATTATGCTAATTGGAAACATTTATTATTATTATTATTATTATTATTATTTTTGAATAAAGTCAAAACGTTTGTTTTCTTTTTTAAAGAAAAATGACTGATTACATACGTAAACATCATATCCGGGAAACCAAGGTTTTATCATTAATTGATTGACCTTCAAATTATCAATTATTAATCAACTATTTTTAAAATTTTTAACAAAATCTAAGATATTTAAAGACCATTTTTCTACTTATCATAAAAAATGAGGGAAAAAGAAAAAGGAAAAAAAAAAAAAAAAAAGGAGGAGAAGCGGAGTTTTGACCCTTGTGGACGTAGCTTCCTAGCCGTCGAGAAAGACCAAAAGCTAGAACCGTTGGCCATCTCACACACAGCTCACCAGCCGCCCATGTCACTCACGCTAAGGAACCGACTTGGAAATATCATGAGACCAGTACTTCCGTAGGTTTTTTCCAATGAACCGCGCTTATATGTCTTACAAACATCCTCCCCCAAATTATACTCCACGTGCACATGCACCTTCTTTTTTTTTTTTTTTTTTTAACCACTTACTAGAAATGTAGACAAATTAACTTCATTTTGTTAGGAATGAAGCATGTATTTAGTTGGTAGGTTCGAGTTTTAATATTTGGATTAAAGTTGTTTGAATTTTCATAAATTGGTTAAAATACTTGGTAACTTTTAAAAAAAGATAAAAATGAGTTTGAGTTTTTTTCTTTTCGGAAATAATTTACCCGAACATATGCTAACATCGAGAATTTTTCTATTTAAGGAGAAAATCAATTATATTCTTGATTTATGCTTGTAGGTATAAATTGGCAGCAAATTTTACTTGATTTTATCGTAAAATATAAACTTCCCCTTTAAATTATACTGCATTTTCATCCAAGAGAATACCATAAGGTGACAATTCCAAATTTTCTGACCAAAGAAAATCTCATCGTAAAGTCCAAAAAAAGAAAAATCATCCAAAGACGATATTACTAAGTGGACCAATCGGAGGCGAGGGTCCACCAGGTCCGTCACCTACAGGCTACAGGTGATCGAGGCTCCTTTTTCTTCTCCCAAGGGAAAGGCAGTACGGCCAAGACCCAAATTGGCTACGAGCACGAAACAAAGGAAAAAGTTTTTTTTTTTTTTTTTTTTTTTCCCTTCCTTTATAAGTTATTATAATTATAAATAATTTATTTATTTTGAGAGGAAACAAACGAAAGTTGAAGCAGCCAGGGAAAAAAAAAAAAAAAAAAAAGCCTCCGTGGAGTGGAGGCATCAAATCTTGTATTGGCAATAGTAATTCCTTTTTGCTATACAATTCAACACCGTCAACGATAGGGTAAACTCTCAAGAGCGTTACAGAGGAGAGAACCTGAGAGAAGTGAGAAAGACACCATTCCATTCTCTCTCTCTCTAAAATTCTCTCAGCCTCGCGTCGCGAAGCTTTCTCTCTCTAAAAAACCTCGGAAGGTAATCTCTTTCAAGATCCTCGTTTGATCTTGTTCAAATTTTCTTTTGATCGATCTTTCAAAATCTTTAATTTAACTGACGCACTGGCCGATTAGATTCCGATTAGTTGATTTTAGGGTTCTTTTGTTTTTTCGCATCCATTTTGGTAATTTCGAATTTAGCTTCTTGATTAATAAGATAAAAGTTGTATATATAGTTTCTGATTAGGTTTTCAGTGGGTTTTGTTGATGTCAAACTTTATGTTAGATTCTGCGTTTGAGAAGTTTAAGATATTTTTGGATATTTTATTTTCAAATTTTTTTATTCTGTTTTCCAAGGGAATATTTTCTGTCAAGCTTGTTCCCTTTCTATTTTTTTATTTTGGGGGAAATTATACGGTGTGCTGCCTTTACCGTAGAGGTCTCAGATGACCACTTGTTTGTTGTCCGGTCAAAATTTGTTTGATGCGATCATTGTTGAATTTTTCTTTAATTTCATATCTATGTGCATGTTTTCTTATTTGTTCAATTTTTATTTTTATTTTCTTTCCCTTTAATCGAGATATGAACAATTAGAAATTTAAATTAGGATTTAGACTGATTTTAGGATTTCAGTTATTTAAATTTATTTGATTTCATGTTTATTTTTGGGATTACTTATGATTTATTCAAGTTTTGATTATTAGGAGTTCTGCTTATTAAGAGGGTTTATGTCTATAACTAGAGCGAGCATTTTTATTCTCACTCAAGACTTGTTGGTTATTTAATTCATTATAAATATTTCTTCTCTGTTATTCCCTCTTCTTTCTAAATTCTTCTCTCTCTCTCTTCCTTTAATCTATCTTGGTCCGGCATCATTTGGATATATATATTTTTCCTGGAATCTATTGTGTCTATTTATGGAATTTGCCATTCGAATAACGTCGAATTACATTTCAGTTTGTTTTGACGTTGTAGGATTTTTTTTTTTACAACCTTAAACTTAATTTGTTTGGTTCCTCTATACTGAGTAGGTATAGTTTGTGTGGTATTTGTCCTCCTACTGCAGTAACAACTTTATTACCTAAGGGCTGGAATCATGTTCGGCCGTGCGCCAAGGAGGAGTAGCAATAACACCAAGTATTATGAAGTTCTTGGTGTTTCCAGGACTGCAAGTCAAGAAGAGCTAAAGAAAGCATACAAGAAAGCCGCCATCAAAAATCATCCTGACAAGGGAGGGGACCCTGAAAAGGTTTGTAGATGACGAGATCTCTATGTTAATGACATTCTCTGCTGTTCAAAGATACTGTTGGAACGGTCTGTCTGCATCTAGAATGGTTCAGTGTGAAATACATTGAAAACCCAGATGGCCGATTGATGTCAGTAACACAGATCTAAGATGGCCAAGTCAACATTTGTACCTTTCATTAGATGCATTATATGATTTGAACCTCGCTAGTCTTATGAAAATTTAGGAATAGGGGGAAAAGAAGATTTTGTTGTAATGTATATAAGCAGTGAATGACTCAAATTTAATTAAAAAATTTCAAAAGAGGGGTCCGAGTTTCCTTATACCTGTACTTTTCTTGGTCTGAAGGTTCTCTGTCTGATTGCTCTTACCATATTCTCGTGTCTTGCATCAGTTCAAGGAGCTTGCTCATGCTTATGAAGTTCTCAATGATCCAGAGAAAGAGAAATCTACGACCAGTATGGTGAAGATGCTCTTAAAGAAGGAATGGGAGGAGGTGGCCCCTCACACAGTCCTTTGACATTTTTG
>CM046369.1:1492235-1540661 GCA_025413025.1 Ficus hispida | reverse complement strand
GAATTTTTGCGGGTCTACACGAACACGACACGAATTTTTTTCGTGTCAAATTTTCCCAACCCGGACACGACCCGCCCCCAATTTTTCTCAACCCGAACGCGTCAAATTCGTGTCATGTTCGTGTCGTGTCGTCGTGTCGCGACCCGTATTGGCCACCCCTACTTGTAATGCCTCCTCCTCCTCTTGCTAAAAAAATTATCTTGGAATGGATGGAAGGAGATGAAGAATATTTTTGACTTTGCTTAGCTATAAATTTCGTCCACAATGAAGGAGGAAGAGATGAAACTTTACTTTGCTTGTATGTTTTTTTTTAATTATTATTTATGAAAAGAAAAGAGTGGTTTTTGGTTTACCTTACAACCATTTTATAACTATAAGCCTTATTGTATTTTAAAATTTGAAAATTTTGGATTTTAATCTCTCTAAAAATGTGCTCAGTTGAAGAGGATAAGTAGGGAGGTTGTTTTGGTAGTTTTTCATGTATTTCTAAGTGGTTTTAATGAGTAATCATTCAAGTAGTTCATTATCTTACATTGTAATCATTCATTCCTTCTTTTCTTTTCATTTTTGTTTTGCTTATTTAGGGATTAGATTAACTTTAACCACTTATAACAAGTATTAAATAATAAGAAATCTATGACTAATTAAAGGATTAAATTGGCGCAAAAATAGTTATTATGCTTTGTCTTTCTCCCTCTTACGCCTTCTCTCTTCCTTTAACTATGTCGTCTATGTTGTATAATTCTACATGTGTGTTTTGATTGATCAGTTTGTAAAGTAATATATTATTCTAGATGGGATATATATATATATATATATATATATATATATGTGTGTGTGTGTGTGTGTGTGTGTGTGTGTGTTATCTGTTAGGAGCCCAAAAATCTGAACTTTCTATTGAATCACATGGAAATTAGAAAAGAGTAGAAAATGTAAATGATAACAGGGTGGTTTCAAGGAACCTTCGAGCCTCTCAATGGCCTCAACCAACACTCATAATCACAGAATACACACATACACATACTTCCGATAACCACTCAACCCTTTTTTTATACTAACTATTTCCCTCTAACAAACTACTCATCACACTCTATCAATCCCCTAACTACAAACTTCTGAGTATAGTATTATAGGTTCCTAACGTTGTCACTCTACAAATACAAATACAATAATTTTAATCTATAGGGAATAGGCATGTGTACAATATTCAATAAATGTACCAAAACTCCACTTATATAGAGATTTTTAGAATTTTAAATCCTATATTAAAATTGAATTAATTTGTTAAATGTAAAAGTACTCCTGTGGAAATCGCATCCATTAACCATGCAACAAAAGACACAAGTACTGAAGGTGACAAGAGGTGCTGTTTAGTTTCACAAACACGAAGGTATAACTGATAATTAAAAAAAAAAAATTACGTTATTCACTTATTAACGAGAAATGAAAATATTTTCATATTTCATATTGGAGAGATCTTAGCCAAATCCCTTCTCATTCCCACCCACTGATTATAAAAATTCCTCAATCGATTTGGGATATATAGATAATAGTCATCATGTTGGTGATAAGAGAAAATTACGAGTTTTTAATTCTTTGAATTGCCCCAAATTGAGTGAGACATTTCATCACAAAATACGTAAGGTTAATCTTCAAACCGTCCTTTTTTCTCTCTTTACAAATTTCTCTGACCTTTATTTTATGGTTGTGTATATGTTCTTCTTATTTTTTCTCTCTCGTATATACCCTGCTACTTATTAACCTTAGATCATCTATATACATAAATCTGATTTTTTTTTTTAATATTTGGTTTTCCATTAAGCTGAATTATGATTCATTCTATTTTGTTTTCCATGTTTTTTAAAAGTATATTTGATTGGAGGTTTCAGTTCCTCCTCTTTATTTGTACAGCATAATATTTTTTTTAAATCAATTAGCATACTTAAAGAGTAAAAAAAGGTTCTGAGTTCGAATCTTACAATCTCCAAGTTTAAAAAAGTTAAAATTTAGTGATTACAGACAAATTTAGCTGTAATTCTATATCTAACTCTACAATAAGGTGAAGAATTTGAATATCCTTACCTCAAGTTCAAAAAAAGGGGCGTCAAATTTACAGTGTAATCTAATTTTTAATATATATATATATATATATACTCTACAATAAGGTGAAGAATTTGAATATCCTTACCTCAAGTTCAAAAAAAGGGGCGTCAAAATTTACAGTGTAATCTAATTTTTAATATATATATATATATATATATATATATATAGAAAGAGAGATTGGAAATAGTCCCCTGATCTCAAGTTCAAAAAAGAAAAAAGAGTTAACGAAATATAGGTATGCTTAAAGTTGGAAAAAATAGAATTAAAAAAAAAAAACATGTATAAAATAACCGTATATAAAATTGGGATTTATAACTAAATAGCCTTTTTTTAAGAAGTTTTTCAACAAATGGATGAAGTTTTTAAAAATTACTTAAAAGATATTTTTCTCCTAAAATAGTTAATCAAATTTTCTTTTGAATGGTAAAATAACGAATATTATTAATGTATGTTAGTATTTGATATTGTTGCAGGAGATTGTTCTTTTATCCAAATGGGGACAAAAAGAAAAATGTGGAGAATTACATCTCTCTCTACTTGGGAATAAATACTTGACTATCCAATTCCAAGGTATAATTTAGTTTTATTATTTCAGACATTTTTACTTTACAATGCAGATTTTCCCTCACATATAACACTTTACATCACTTGCGGAACAAGTACCACAGGTCCATAGTCACCACTTGCATGAGTTCCCTTGAGGAAGCAGTGGAAACCGATAACTGATTTTTTAACTCTAGGATAATATACAAATGAAGTACGATTTTTTTTTTCCAAGCACATTTTGTTTTCTACTTTCATGTACCTAAATAACTCCCCCAAGGTTAAATCAATAGAGTCCTATAGGGACAAAGTCATTCATGACCGAGGCCCTCAGTGACTTTTTTTCTTCTCAACTTTACCTATTAAAAACTTTTCATTTTTTTATTTTCTCCTACTAAAATTAGTTATCCTGTTACAAGTCCACTAAAAACTTTATTATCCTGTATGTTCCGATCCATTAAAATAATAACTTAGTTCCGCTGCTGTTAATATGTATGGAATCTGTTTCCCAAATCAAATTCCCAGATTTTACTATCAATCTCAATGACACCAGAACCAACCTCCTTGTTTGACCCAGTTACAAAAGAACGGGTCGTCTCAGTGGGGCCTTTTATCAAACACTTGCGAGTGTGGCAAGACGGACCAGGCAACTCTTGCAAGGTGCGAATTGCAGGTGACGATGAACTTTGAGGAGATTGACATTGTTTTCAAAATTCACGTCGTTTTCAAATATCGGAGAATGTGTGTGTATGTGGGTTCTTTTTTAACCCGACTAGTAGATGTTGTTTATTGAATTATTATGAGTTGTTGTTTTCAAGTATACCATTTACTCAAAGTGGTAATATTTGTTTTACGTTCTTCTCACGTTTGTTGTCGTTCATGGATCATGGTGACATTCAATGGTGTCGTATTCCTGGTTTTAGCTGGTTGATCAACAGAATCCAGTTATTTTTTGTTACAAATTCGCTTTGTAACACCGCATATAGCCAGGTTTTCGTATAATCAGCGAGTCACAGACACACTCGATTTGGATGTGAAGGCCTGTAGTTGTTAGTCCAATACTTGATTTAGAGTCGTTTTTGTTAACATATTTCGTGGTTGGGACGATGCACTTCCTCATCAGTCAAAGAGTAGGCCTTTAACAAATATTCATATTAATGTCTGAAAATACACTTTGATCATGTTTAGAGATGGATTGTCCCTCTTATTTAGGAGGAAAGAGAGAGAGAGGAAAAAAAAAAAAAAAAAAGAAAGCAAGTCACACACATGACAAGATTGAATGTAATTGACTATTGAGGATAGTCATTAGTCAATTGAGTAAAGACTCCGTAACGTCCCTTAAGGTCTTTAACCCTATATTGGGGGAGAATAACTTTTGTAGAAAAAAACTCCTTAACGTGTCTTAAGATCTTTTAACCTATAGACCACGCTAAAATAACATAATGCTGAGAAAAGAGGGGTTTGGATAGACAGCGATGGGACCAGAATTTTATAAAAGAGCTTAATAACTATAATAGGTAATTAGGGACTATCATGGTCTATTAAAAAAAATTAAGGACTATCATGAACAAATTTTAATTTTTAATATGACAAGATTAATCTAAAAAAAAAAGAGATCTTGATGGGATAAGACAGACACTTAGATAAGATTGCAGAGAAGTTATAACGTACAAATATACATATATATATGTTGATGGCCAAATCAGTCCCCCTGTACGGACACCGCCGAGAAGGGTGTCTACGCCTGCCGAGAAGGCGCGACAAGCCGCCAACATGAGTCTCCCGACCAGCCGATCACACCTATGGTTCTCGGAATTCTCTCTCCAGTGCGGCACGTATTCGGCCTTATCCCGGGAAGCCGGGAGGACCGACCAGGATATCAGCCAACCTACTCCCAGTTCCGTGCCAATGGAAACCCTCCCTGACACGGAACGTCATCACTTCATAACTGCCTGCGCCGCCCTACCTACCACTGACACCAGTCGCGTCACCTGTCACTACCTATTCTGACATCTGCAGCGATGGGACATTTATCCACCACACAGTGCCGCGTCAGGAGTAGGTAGCCTCAGCTGATCAGTACCCCTATTCATGCTGACCTATGAGGTGCCCAGGCCCTAGAGGTCCACGACGGCCGCCCTAGCCGGGTCGAACCGGGCACCTGATCCAGCGAAACACCTATAAATAGAGAAGAAATCCCTGATTTCAGGTATGATCACTCTCACTTGGCCAAAGCTCTGCCTCTCCTTTCGCTCACCAGTTCTTCAACTGACTTAAGCATCGGAGTGCCCGCGGCAGACACCACGCCGGTGTCCCCATCATTCCGAGGTGCTTCCCCTTTTGCAGGTGATCGACGGCGGAGCGATTGGCCGGTCCTAACCCGATTACCCTACTACATTGGGTGTTGTTGCCGTAACCGATTTTGGCATCAACAATATATATATATATATATATATATAAATATATGTATGTGTGTGTAATATGTGTATGGACCTTAATTATTGATTATGCAGTTTGGAGAAAAGCCAAGTATTGGATGTTGGTATTGGTGGACAAAAGGAAAATTAACTAAATAGTGATCTGATTAATTTACTCACATTGGCTTATCTTGACGAGTTTATTTTCATGTGTCGTCCTTGTGAAGTTTGGAAGAAAGTTATAACTCTTTTTGTCTTTCTCGACGCGCGGATTGGAGGTCCGAGGACGAGGGATAGACGACCAGGTGCGAGGGCCAGGTGACTGAGAGCGACCAAGGTCCTCCGGGAGGAGAGCGGATAGGAATGCTGACCGCGCCCGTCGAGATAGGGGGAAAACGCCGGTCAGGGATAACCGCGCGGAAGCCTCTCGTCCTAAACCACCGAGGAGGTTTCACCAATACACCCCGCTGATAACCAACATTGAGCACGTCCTGACCCAGGTGTCCGGCAAGGGGCTGCTCCGAGACCCGCCGCCAATCAGGACCGAGCGCGCCCGGAGAGATCAGCGACGGTACTGCCACTTCCACAAGGATGTCGGCCACGACACGAGGGATTGCATCCAGCTCCAAGATTAGATCGAATCGCTCATACGCGAGGGTCATCTGCGGGAGTTCGTGGAAAGGATAATCACCCCTGCCGGCCCGGGCACGCGGCGGAACCCGGGTCCCAGCAACCGAGAAGGCGAGCGCGGTGAGGAGCATATCATCCACACCATTTTTGGTGGGACCGCCACCGGAGACACTGCCAGCAGCCGGAGAGCCTATGCCCGTGAGGCTAGGCGGCTGGCCCGTGGGGAGCATATAAACATGGCCGAGCACATTTCGAAAATATGCCGCCAGAGTAATACTTCGATCACCTTCACGGATGACGAAGCAGATCGGTTGCTCCACCTTCACAACGACGCGCTGGTCGGCGAAATCCGAGTGGCCGACATCGTGATACGACGTGTCCTGGTCGACAACGGGAGTTCGGCCGATGTGATGTTTATGGACGCGTTCGTAAGGTTAAACATCGACGGGGCTGTCCTGACGCCCGCCCAGACACCGTTCTATGGGTTTGCCGGCGACTGTGTGCACTCCGCCGGCACCGTTCGTCTCCTGGTCACGATCGGCGATGGTCCGGAGAGGGTGACCAGAATGGTGGAGTTCATCGTAGTGGATCGACCGTCGGTCTACAACGTCATCCTAGGTCGCCCGACTCTTAACGCGCTGAAAGCGGTGGTCTCAACCTACCACCTCACCATGAAGTTCCCCGCCGGTGAGGGAGTTGGCATTTTCCGTGGGAACCAGGAGGGGGCCGGAAATGCTACATGGAGGCTGTGAACAAGGTGTGCCGTACCCCTGCCCCAGCCGTGGTGGCCACCATCGTTGCAGTCGATGAGGCCAACACCTCTGATGAAGTGGTCGGGCGCCTGGCCGACCTCGATCCTCGGCTCCCAGAGGAGGAAATCCGGGCTTACCCCGGTGAGGCGCTGGTCCAATTCGCGTTGGACTCCGAGTTTCCCGAGAGGACCGTCATGCTCGGATCGAGGCTGGAGCCGAGCACCCGGGAAGCGCTGGAGAGAACGCTCCGTGAGCACAAGGATGTGTTTGCGTGGTCGCACGAGGATATGCCCGGGATTGACCCGACCGTGATGTGCCACCACCTAAACGTCAATCCTCGGCACAGGCCCGTAATTCAAAGGAGAAGGGCCTTCAACCCAGAACGGTACGAGGCCATAAACGCCGAAGTGCAGAAACTGCTGGCGGCCGGGTTTATCCGAGAGGTGACCTACCCGGAGTGGCTAGCCAACGTGGTCCTAGTCAGGAAGGCTTCTGGGAAGTGGCGCGTGTATATAGACTACACTGACTTGAACAAGGCGTGCCCGAAGGATTGCTTCCCCCTCCCCAGAATAGACCAACTCGTTGACGCAACGGCGGGACACGAGCTGTTAAGCTTCATGGATGCATACTCGGGGTACAACCAGATTCCCATGAGCAGGGCCGATCAGGCGAAGACGGCGTTCACCACCGACCGGGGGCTATACTGCTACCAGGTCATGCCGTTCGGCTTGAAGAACGCAGGAGCGACCTACCAGCGGCTAATGAATAAGATGTTTGCCTCGCTGATAGGGAAGTCCATGGAGGTGTATGTCGACGATATGCTGGTGAAGAGTCGGCTGGTCGACGACCACGTCAAAGACCTCCAAGACTGCTTCGCCATCCTGCGCCGATACAAGATGAAGCTTAACCCCGCAAAGTGCGCGTTCGGGGTAGGGTCTGGAAAATTCCTAGGGTTCATGGTGAACCATAGGGGGATAGAGATCAATCCCGCTAAGGCCCAAGCCGTGCTTGACCTGCAGCCCCCCCGAACTACCAAGGAAATTCAGAGACTCGCTGGGATGATCGCAGCCCTCTCTCGGTTTGTATCAAAGTCGACGGACAAGTGCAACCCTTTCTTCCAGACACTGAAGGCCAAGGGTAAGCCTGTCTGGAACGACAGGTGCCAAGCTGCCTTTATGGGCCTGAAAGAGTACTTGGCAACCCCACCGCTGCTGTCGAAGCCGCTTCCCGGCGAGACGCTGTACCTTTACCTTGCTGTCTCGGAAAGAGCCGTGAGCGCCGTCCTAATCCGAGAAGAGGACAAGACACAGCACCCAGTATACTACAGCAGTAAGGCCTTCCAGGGGGCCGAAGAGAGATATCCCCCTCTGGAGAAGCTCGCCCTAGCATTGGTTTCTTCGGCCCGCAAGCTGCGCCCCTACTTCCAAGGACATCCGATTCGCGTCCCTACCAGCTACCCGCTCCGCCAAGTTTTGCAAAACCCCGAGTTGTCGGGACGGCTCGCGAAATGGGCGATTGAGCTCCGGGAATTCGACGTAGAATACGTCCCCCGAACCGCGATCAAAGCCCAGGCACTGGCCGACTTCGTGGCCGAGTTCACGGTACCCCCCGAGGTCGCCCGAGCGTTCTCCGGAGGCACGGAAGTCATTCCAGCCGAGCAGTTCTCGGCTGCCCCCGAACTTCACAAAAGTTGGAAGCTGTTCGTAGACGGCTCCTCCTGCTCGGGGGGCTCCGGGGCAGGCCTTGTATTGGTGAGCCCGGACAAATATAAGACCAGTCAGGCGTTGCGCTTCAACTTCAAAGCGTCCAACAATGAAGCGGAGTACGAGGCGGTCGTAGCCGGGCTTGAGTTGGCCCGAGAACTCGGAGTATGTGATGTCGAAATATTCAGCGACTCCATGCTCGTAGTTAACCAGATCGTGGGGCAATTCAAAGCAAAGGAGGAGCGGATGGCGGATTACTTGAGGAAGGTGAAATCCCTTCTTGCCCAGTTTTCAAGATATCGGCTAACGAGAATCCCACGCGCCGAGAACGTCGAGGCAGACGCCCTCGCCCGACTAGCCTCCGGGAGCGATCTCGAAGGCACTGTCTCCTTCCCAATCCTAAAGTTGGACCGGCCGAGCACGGAGCAGGATCAGCAGGTCCTCTGTGCCGAGAACACTCCGACTTGGATGGACCCAATCATCAGGTTTCTGTCGGAGTCCAAACTTCCCGACGGCCGAGAAGAAGCCCGACGGGTGAGGAACTCGTCAGCTCGGTACACGTTGATCAATGGGAAACTCTATCGCCGAGGGCATTCCGCACCCTACCAACGGTGCGTGGGACCGTCTGAGGCCGAATACATCATGAAGGAGATACACAGCGGGGTCTGTGGGAACCACTTGGGGGGGAGAGCCTTGGCATTTAAATGCCTTCGACAGGGATACTACTGGCCGACCATGGGCAAAGACGCAAGGGAATTCTCCCAGAAGTGCTTGAAATGCCAACAATTCGCCCACTCTATCAAGTCTCACCCCGAGAAGCTCACCTCGGTGGTGTGCGCATGGCCATTTGCCAAATGGGCCATCGACCTGATCGGACCACTCCCTATGGCCCGATCGCAGCTTCGATATTGTATTGTAGCAATAGACTACCTCATAAAGTGGGTCGAGGTGGAACCTTTGGCGCAGCAGACGGAGGCGAAGTGCACAAGCTTCCTATGGAAAAATATCATCTGCCGGTTTGGACTCCCCCACACCGTGGTCACGGACAATGGAAAGCAGTTTGGGAGCAAATTCGACGCGCTCTGTGAAGAGTACGGGATCAGGAAAGTGTTCTCTTCTCCCGGGCATCCCCAGTCGAATGGGCAGGTGGAAGCAGCCAACAAAACTATCAAGGAGAATCTGAAGAAGAACCTTGAGAAGCACAAAGGGGCTTGGATCGACGAGTTGCCCGAGTACTTTGGGCTTATCGTACCACTAGACGCGTGGCCACCGGAGAGACCCCCTTTGCGATGGCCTTCGGGGTGGAAGCCGTGATTCCAGTCGAGATCGGGCTCCCAAGCTTCAGGACCGAAAACTGCAATGAGGAAGCCAACAGCGATGAAATGCTGCCTGAGCTTGATTTGGTGGAAGAGAAGCGCGAACAAGCCCTGATTCGTACGGCGGCTCGAAATCAAGTCGTAGCCAGGTATTACAATAAGAAATTCCGACCGAGGAGCTTCCAGGTGGGGGATCTAGTAATGAAGAGGGTGCTCGTTCAGGAGCCCGGTCTCGGGTCTATCGGCCCAAAGTGGGACGGACCCTATCGGATCACGGAGATCGTCCGGCCAGGAACATACCGGCTAGTCGACCACGAGGACAAACCTCTCGACCACCCGTGGAACGCCGACCACCTGAAGCGCTTCTATCAGTAGTCCTAAAACTGTACTCCTTTCTTTTCAACTCGATTGAGTTCCTGTACAGACCCAGTTCTTTAATATTCTTTCGGTGAATAGCGGTATTTTGCACAGGAACGGAGTCAACAAACAAACTCCCATGGTTCTCGGACCACGGAGTCAGGTCCCTTGACCGGGCACTCACCAACAGGCGTGCCCGACCAGGACCCAGTATCAGAATACTCCCGTGGTTCTCGAACCACGGAGTCAAGTCCCTTGACCGGGCACTCACCAACAGGCGTGCCCGACCAGGATCAAACTTAAAAATACTCCCGTGGTTCTCGGACCACGGAGTCAGGTCCCTTGACCGGGCACTCACCAACAGGCGTGCCCGACCAGGACCAAACTTTACTCCCGTGGTTCTCGGACCACGGAGTCAGGTCCCTTGACCGGGCACTCACCAACAGGCGTGCCCGACCAGGACCCAACTTAAAAATACTCCCGTGGTTCTCGGACCACGGAGTCAGGTCCCTTGACTGGGCACTCACCAACAGGCGTGCCCGACCAGGACCCAACTTAAAAATACTCCCGTGGTTCTCGGACCACGGAGTCAGGTCCCTTGACCGGGCACTCACCAACAAAGTGTGCCCGACCAGTACTCAAGACAAGTCGACACCGCACCAAAGGAGTGCTCGGCTGAAGCCGACCAGAACAAAGGTCGGAATTGGGCGAAACACGCCCAAACCAACCAGGGGGGGAGGGGGCATACGAAGAAATCAAAAGCAATATTTTTGAAGAAATTAACCTTGTCAAATATATATATTGATTGTCAAAAGGAGGGGGGTACAAATTGGGCACCCCCGAACCAAAAAAAAAAAAAAAAAAAAAAAAAGCTTAGTATGTCGCCGCTCAGTCAAGCTGCCCGGGTAAGATGGAGTCGCTGCTGGGCACGGCTGGCTGAGCGTCGTGGGGGAGCACCGCGTCTGACTGCTCGGGAGGGGCCTGCTCTGGCTGATCTGGGTCGTCGAGGACCACCACTTGTGGTTCGGGCTGCTCGGGAACCTTCGCAGCGCCGGATACTTCACCCTCTGTTGTGTCCTCGATGGTCGTCTCCCCTGACTCCTCGGGAACGAAAGACCAGTCTACGCCGACCAGGGTAGGGTTGGTCGCTCGGAAACCGGCCTTCATATCCCTCATGCCCTCTTGGTACTCTGCCAGGAGGCGAGAACTGAAGTCCTCGGAGCCAAGGAAGTCTTCCACAGCCTGAGCCCTTGCCTCCTCGAGGGCAGCAGGCAATGCGACCTCCAGGTAACGGGCGTGCTCGGCCCGCGCAGCGTCGAGCTCGCCCTGCAATCTCTGCAATTCCGACTCCAATCCTTGCCGAGCGGACTCTGCTATAATGGCGCGATTCTCTGACGCCCTCGCCTTCTCCTCCGCGGCCTTCGCGGCTGCTACCGCGGCGTCCTTGGCTGATACCGCCGCCTTTTCAGCATTGCGAGCGTTCTCGGCTCGCAGCTCCGCGAGCTTTCTGTCGTCCGCCGCCCTATTGGAAGCCGCTCTTGCGGCGGAGTTCCCGGCAAAAACTAAGCACAGCGCCTACCAAGTCAAAGTATCAGTAAAAAATAATAATAATAATAATAAAATAAAATATATATTTTTACAACGCGGCCCACCTCTATTAGCTTGGGGATGCAGTCCCCGGTAGCTTCCACGGCGTCGGAGCGCTTGGATGACTCGGCCACCTCGACGGAGAGTCCGCCAAAGAATTTAGAAACAAGGGCCTTGTGAGCTGGAGAATCTTCTCGACGCACACGGGACGCAGGCAGAGGAGGTAGTCGGTCCTCGCGGGGGCGTGTGGGACGAGAATCCTGCCGTGAGTCGGTTCGCGAATCGGGCCGCGAAGACTGTCGCTCCTCGGGACGGGCAGGGCGGGACTCTGACCTCTCGGCTGGACGACTAGTCGGAGCCGTCTGTGTACTCCTCGGCAGGGCCTGGACTACCACTCCAGAAGGCGGCCTGCTCGGCACGGGGGCAGAAGAGGTCTCGGCCCTCCCTTTGCCTCGGTCGCCCATCTTCGCCTTCTTCTGAAGGCGGGCAATTCTCTCTTCATCCGTTGGCCTCTTGGCGCCCCGCCTGTCAGCCATTGGTTCTGCAAGAGAGGGAAAAGAGTTAGTCACCTGAGAAAGAAGCTTATCAGTGCTCGGCTGAGCTCTGTCTCCGACCTTCTATCCGCAAACCCCTAGGGGGGTATAGCCCGCGGATGACCAGGCCCAGATCCTCATCGGCGATCCTTGGACCCCAAGTCTCGGAGGACGGGTCGCCGGAGGGGGCTGGGGCAGGTGTTTCAGACGCTGTCTTGGATGCCCCATCCGTCCGAGCACGATAATGGACTGTGGGCTCGGGCATGCGCGCGATGGTCACATGCCCTGGGACCTCGCGAGACGTGCTCGGCTGACCAGCAGCTGATGATGAGCCGACCCAGCCGAACTCGCTTAGGCTGCTCGGGCGTAGCAACCAATTCTGGCTACGCTCGGACTCCGCCAGGTCATACAGCGACTCTACCATGGCTCGCTGCGCTTCGGGAATATGCGGGGCCCGAGTCCACACATATCCCATTCTGAAGACCATGGGGACCCTCTCGGCACGGGGCAGCTGGTTCCGAGCAAGTTGTTCGTGTAGCCACCGGCCACCGGCATAGAACCACAAATGCTTGAATTGTTTGTCCGAGTCCGGGCACATGCCGATGAACGTCCCTCTGAACCCCTGGAAGTAATAGAACCCGGTAGAGGAAGGCGCCGACTTCATCCGGTAGAGGTTCTGGAAGGCCCGGAAGGGCATAACAGCCGCATAATTCTTGGCCCAGAGGACGTAACAACTGACCAACACACGGTAGGCGTTGGCGTTCAGTTGCGCCGGAGCCACATTCAGCCGCGTCAATACCCGCCGCATAAACTGGTTGAGGGGCAACCGCAACCCGGCCCGGAAGTACTCGGCCAGCAGGGTGACATACCCTGGTGGGGCGCAGGACGGCAGATCATTCTCGCCCGGGGCCCTCAATTCAACATCGTCCGGGATCTGGAAGTCTCGACGGAGGGCGGCGAGATACTTCGGTGTCACGGCAGAGGTGTAGTAGTCCGCCGAGTAAACGGGCAACCCTGCTGCCAGACGCGCCATTTCTTGGTTGGATCGACGGTATACCCGACAATCATTGACACGCATTGGCCGGCTTGCCGGCCTGTTCCGGCCATGGAGCGGTTCCCCAGCTGGTCCCGAGCTCGCCGAGCTCTCTGATCCGTCTCGGCCTGACGTGCTGGCCTGGCCGGCCGACCTTTCTGAAGGTCCCTCTTTCTTGGCCGACGGGGCGCCTGCTGAGGCAGGACGGGTCGCAGCGGCCTGCCCAAGCCCTTCTATGAACTGGCTGTCTGGGCGGGTGTCCGGGCCCACCTGCAGAATCTCCTGAAGTCGGGCTACGCCCTCCTGCTGGTTGGTCGGCGTGCTCGGCTCACTTGGGGAAGGATCCGTGAACCCGGACAGATTATCGGGCGTCGCCTCGGACGAGTCTGAGCTCGAACTCCCCGTAATGTTCGCGTTCCCCGACAAGGAGGGGTTCTCAGAATCTGACAGGCTACTCATATTAAAAACAAAGCAGAAAAAATTATACCTTTTCGGATGTTCTCGTCTTGTCTCCGCAACAAATCGTGTTGGTTGTTCTCGGCAGCTCTCGGCAATCGATCTCGCAAGAAATTCGTGAATGTCTCGCACCCCTCCCCCCTATTTATAGCTGGAGGCTCGAGGATTCGGACGGCTGCGACTACTAGGGCAACGTGTCGGTCTCCCGCCAGTGTCGCCCTTAGTTCGAATTTCAAATTTCAAAATTCACTCTGCCGCCTCGCCTTCCCGCCACGTACGCCACTTGGCCTATGACATCGACGTCAGCGTCTCGTGCCACGTCAGCATGACACGTGGCAAATCGGCCGGCCACCCTTGTGAGCCGGGTAGCCGACCAAATCCAAGTAGCCTCGGACCATTGTTGTTGACAGAACATGCAGCATCCCTGACCGGCGTCCGGCCAGAGATGCTGGGGGGCTTATGTTGATGGCCAAATCAGTCCCCCTGTACGGACACCGCCGGGAAGGGTGTCTACGCCTGCCGAGAAGGCGCGACAAGCCGCCAACATGAGTCTCCCGACCAGCCGATCACACCGATGGTTCTCGGAATTCTCTCTCCAGTGCGGCACGTATTCGGCCTTATCCCGGGAAGCCGGGAGGACCGACCAGGATATCAGCCAACCTACTCCCAGTTCCGTGCCAATGGAAACCCTCCCTGACACGGAACGTCGTCACTTCATAACTGCCTACGCCGCCCTACCTACCACTGACACCAGTCGCGTCACCTGCCACTACCTATTCTGACATCTGCAGCGATGGGACATTTATCCACCACACAGTGCCGCGTCAGGAGTAGGTAGCCTCAGCTGATCAGTACCCCTATTCATGCTAACCTATGAGGTGCCCAGGCCCTAGAGGTCCACGACGGCCGCCCTAGCCGGGTCGAACCGGCACCTGATCCAGCGAAACACCTATAAATAGAGAAGAAATCCCTGATTTCAGGTATGATCACTCTCACTTGGCCAAAGCTCTGCCTCTCCTTTCGCTCACCAGTTCTTCAACTGACTTAAGCATCGGAGTGCCCGCGGCAGACACCACGCCGGTGTCCCCATCATTCCGAGGTGCTTCCCCTTTTGCAGGTGATCGACGGCGGAGCGATTGGCCGGTCCTAACCCGATTACCCGACTACATTGGGTGTTGTTGCCGGAACCGATTTTGGCATCAACAATATATATATATATATATATATATATATAAATATATGTATGTGTGTGTAATATGTGTATGGACCTTAATTATTGATTATGCAGTTCGGAGAAAAGCCAAGTATTGGATGTTGGTATTGGTGGACAAAAGGAAAATTAACTAAATAGTGATCTGATTAATTTACTCACATTGGCTTATCTTGACGAGTTTATTTTCATGTGTCGTCCTTGTGAAGTTTGGAAGAAAGTTATAACTCTTTTTGTCTTTCTGCGCGCGACTATAAACTAGTGGTGGAAAATATAACGAGTTACAAACGGCAATACGACAACGAGTCACTGTTTTCCCGTTTTGCTGTCCAATATTTTCCAACGCCAACCCTACAATAGAAGAGAAAAAAATTCTTGGAAAAGGTGTTGAGTTGTCATCAATTCCATGGCATAATTCATTCCTTTAATCTTCAAAGTTGTTTTTTCTTGCGTTCTTGCAATAAATTTTAATGGTCTTACATATCAGATTAGTATTTCAAAGATAGCTGTGTGCCGGTCATTGGCCATTTTACGGAAATATCAAGGAAAATATGCCGGAGAAAATTTTTCATTCTTGATTTCACCTTGACCTCACCATTATCATTTTTTTTTTTTCCCATACCTACTTTTGTAGAGAAGACACCGTCAAGTGTCTTAAGGTCTTCTAACGTCTATAATGGGGGATTTAAATAACTAACTTAATGGGCAAGAAATAAGGGATTTAAATAGACAGCGACGTAATTGGAATTTAATAACAAGGAACCTAATAACTATAATAGGTAAAGCTCTATAGAGGGATTTCAACCAGCTCAAAATTCAACTCTTCTCTGTATACTTTTCATGTGAGGGAACCTGGATCAATCTTGCCAAATATTGAATTTTAATGCACCTTACCTAGGTGCTGTTGATTTGTCACTAACAAATTTAATTTGAAATTTACCAATAAATTATACATAATCCAAAGATCAACTGTCATTTGCTTGAAAACTTAGAAACCTATAACTTCATTAGGTAATTAAATTCATTAGTACAACAGAGATGGTCACACCAATGGAATGGGAGTCAACCTCTATCATGAAATCTCCAGGAAATTATGAATGCTAATATTTAGTTGCTGCATGAGTTATATATATATATTAATAACATTATTTTTGTGGGATTAACAACTAAGTTGACCATTCCACGCTAAGCGAATGGTGCTGCCCACGCAATATCCCGTTTTCCTTTAGCTCAAAACATTAAGCACTATTGGATGAAAGAAGTTCCTAGTTGTATCATTCAAGCTTTACTCGACGATATGTCTAGTTCATAAAATTCAACCATTTTTACCCTAAAAAAAAAAAAAAAGGTTGAACGACTGAACTCATAATTATAGAGGATTAGTTAGGCTCAACAAATCTCAGTTAGATTTTGAAGAAAAATATTCCCATTAATCTCTCTCCATCTCCTATCACCAACGATGGCTGTTGTGATGATCACCACAAAATCCCAATGCCGTCCAAGCTTCCTCATGTCTCTCTCTTATGTACTATTCATAATTATCTTCATTTTCTTCTCCTTTACAGATGCCTTAAACTTCAGCTTCAATAGCTTCACTCCTGATGACACTCGCATATCTTATGACGGAAATGCAAATGTGGATCCACAAAAACGCACAATCGAACTCACTCCCGACATCCTTTCTATCGATTCAGTAGGTTGGGCGACCTATTCCGAACCTTTCCAGTTATGGGATGAGGTGTCTGGAAATCTCTCAAACTTCAACACACGTTTCTCCTTTACGATTGATTCGCAAGGTAATCCATGGCACGGCTATGGGCTTGCCTTCTTCCTTGCACCGGCCGGTTCAAAGCGCAATCGAAGCACGACAGATGACGGTCGCATGGGCCTTCCAGGGAAGAACTCAAATGAATACAACACGCTCGAGGATCCATTCGTGGCGGTGGAGTTTGATATCTCCACTACCCTTTATGATCCAGGATCTGAACATATAGGAATCGATGTTAATTCCTTGCGGTCTGTAGCTACCCAGAGATGGTGGTATACTCTTCACGAAGAGAAACCTGACGAAGCTTGGATTTCCTATGATTCGAGTTCAAAGCGGTTGAGTGTTCTTTTCACTAGCTGGAATTATTCTGTATTGCTCAACTACTCGCTTTCTTACCATGTTGATCTAAAGACTGTGCTGCCCCCACGTGTTACAGTTGGCTTCTCAGCTTCAACTGGAAGTATGACAGACCTTCATAGTATGACAGCCCTTCATAGTATTTACTCATGGGATTTTAATTCCACTTTACTCGTGGGAAAAAGTCTCGATCATACAAAGAGAAGCCAGTTGGTTGTGGGATTGGGTGTCGGTGGCGGGTTTGTTTTGATTGGTGGGTTTGCATTAGCTGGCCTTTGTTTGTGGAAGTTGATCAAAAGGAGCAAAGAAGATGTTGTTTTTTACGGGCACTGGAATGATGACTTCGAGAAGGGAATGGAACCGAGGAAGTTTTCCTACTACGAAGTAAAAAGTGCAACTAATAATTTCGACCACGAAGCAAAGCTCGGAGAGGGAGGATTCGGCAGTGTCTACAAAGGCTTTCTAAGAGAACTCAACTCCCCTGTTGCTGTTAAGAAACTAGCCGGGGAATCGAAGCTGGGATTACAGGAGTATGCCTCGGAGGTAAAAGTTATTAGTCAGCTGCGACATAGGAATTTGGTGAAACTCATTGGGTGGTGTCACAAGAAAAGCAAGATGTTACTTGTATATGAGTACATGCCTAATGGTAGCCTAGACAGGCAACTTTTAAATGCAACCGAGTTGTTGATTTGTGAAATCAGGTACAAAATTGTTCAAGGCCTAGCCTCTGCATTGCTATACTTGCATGAAGGGTGGGAACAGTGTGTTGTCCATAGGGACATAAAACCGAGCAACATAATGTTGGACTCCGGTTTCAATGCTAAGCTAGGAGATTTTGGTTTAGCCAGGTTTGTGGACCATGCTAAAGGTTCCAAAACCACGGATGTGGCCGGCACATGGGGGTACATGGCTCCTGAGTATGTCATAACAAGCAAGGCTACCAAGGAATCCGATATGTACAGTTTCGGAATTGTTGTTCTGGAAATAGCATGCGGAAGAAGACCCATCGACCCAAAAGCACCGGAAGGTCAAATAGTGATGGTGGACTGGGTATGGGAGCTATACGAAAAGGGAAAGATTCTTGAAGCTGCAGATCCTAGATTTAACCTCGGAGACTATGATGAGCAGCAAATGGAAAAGTTGATGCTTGTTGGGCTTTGGTGTGCTCTTCCAGATTCTAGTCTCCGGCCTTCAATAAGGCAAGTAACTTGTGTGCTTAATGATGAAATTCCGTTGCCTTCTCTTCCGCCGAGGATGCCAATGGATCCATGTAGCACAGCCCAACTGCATCTTCACTTGGCTACAACTCAGCTAAGTCTGAATTAGGAATTACCACAAACCAACTTTCTATCACAAGTTCAGAGTTCAACAAGGCACCTGCTAGATTGACCACGTTTCTTGTTCTTCAAGTAGAAATTTGTGTGAGGTTGTGGATCTTTTAATTATGTATTGTCTTCTACAAGCATCGATTCAATCTCCTTTCCTAAGAGGATTAAATCTTGTGCTTATCCATCCTATGATTTCCTCGTAATATTCATATGTTTTTTAATCATGTTGTAAAGCCTTTTTGGTGTGTTATTTTCTTATAGACAATAAGCTAGTTTTGAGTTTTCTCTTATTATTAGTGAAAGTATGAAAAATCATTTCAAATCCGTTCTCTCCAATTTAGTGTCTTAATTACATATTCGGTGGTTCAGAAAAGAAAAATGCCTACAAATTAGGTGTTTAGATGGTAAAAGGTTATAAGATATATACATAAATCCGATTTTTTTTTTTTTTTAATGTTTGGTTTTCCATTAAGCTGAATTATGATTCTTTCTATTTTGTTTTCCTTGTTTTTTAAAAGTAAATTTGAGTGGAGGTTTTAGTTACTCCTCTTTATTTGTATAACATAATATATATATATATATATATATATATATATTTATCAATTAGTATACTTAAAAGTAAAAAAGGTTTTGATTTTGAATCCTACAATCTTCAAGTTTTAAAAAAGTCAAAATTTAGTGATTATAGTAAAAATCTAACTATAATTTCACACCTAACTCTACAATAAAGTAAAGAGTTTGAGTTTCCCCAATTCAAAAAAAAGAGCAGTCAAAATTTACAATGTAATCTAACTATTTAATATATATATATATATATATATATATATATATATTGGAAATAGTCCCCTGATCTCAAGTTCAAAAAAGAAAAAAAAGTTGACAAAATATGGGTATGCTTAAAGTTGGAGATAACAGATAAAAAAAAAACATGTATAAAATAATCGTATATAAAATTAAGATTTATAACTAAATAGTATTTTTTAAAGAATTTTTTTAATAAATAATCGAAATTTTTAAATTTTAGTTAAAAGATTTTTTTTTTCGTAAAATGGTTAATCAAATTTTCTTTTGAATGGTAAAATAAGGAAATTACTAATGTATGTTGGTATTTGATATTGTTGCAGGAGATTGTTCTTTTATCCTAATGGGGACAAAAAGAAAAATGTGGAGAATTACATCTCTCTCTACATGGGAATAAATACTTGACTATCCAATTCCAAGGTATAATTTAGTTTTATTATTTCAGACATTTTTACTTTACAATGTAGATTTTCCCTGACATATAAAACTTTACATCACTTGCGGAACAAATAGTTACATATAGAAAAAGAGTTTTTAGTGCCTTTTTTTTTACTCGTGACGACCCGACCTTTCAGGCTGTCACTTAAAGCTTACTTATTTGATTTTTTTATCTTATTTAAATTGTTACTAGTTTATTTCTAGGTTTTCAAAATTTTAGGGAATTTTTTTTTTGAAAACTTTATTTACGGAAGAAGTGATTATTTAAAAATCATAATAATTAGAATTAGTTTTAAACAAAATATACTAACATAATATTTCAGACTTAGTCATACCGGTATCTAATTAAGTATTTCATACCTAAGTATTAAAATGTACTAACATTAAAATAATATTTAATAAATCCTAAAAAACATATACGGAATATAAGAATACGGGTGACATCCATAGAACCTATCATACTTTCACCCATCAAGCATCCTCACCGCCACTCCATCAACTCTTAATATGTCATAGGTAAATTACCTGAATTACCTATAGTAGAAACATAAAAGAGTGAGATAAACTCAGTAAGCATAAACGTGTAATCCCATAAATGTATACAATTGAAACTACATGACAGATTATGTAATTATCAATTTATTCATTAACATCTTATGGGCCCTTATATTCATATCGGGATGCACGCGACCTTAAATGGGGAAGACGAGGGAGTGACCCAATCTGTCAGCACCCAAAGTCATAACTTTAACTTCATTGATCATTATTTTCTCCCATTTGACCGGAGGTGAATATCTTCTCATTCGGTCAGAGATTGGTACGATACATCATTAGTTCACTTTCTTAAATATTAAGTCATATGACGAGTATGCAAGAATGACATGTTCAATAAAGCGTGTGTGTAAACACATTATCATGGCATATAGTAAAGCATGTAAATAAACATGTCATCATAACAGACTTCATAAATTGTGTAAATAAACACATCATCATAACATTTTCGTAAAGTGTGTAAATAAACACGTTATCATGGTATCATATCATATCATCAAAAATAAATATCGAGCTCATATCATGCATATCATACAAACAATCACACTGTTGGTGGGGTCTATACTTACAGAAAATCGCATAACTGTGTATCTATATATATTGTTTTTGGCTTTACATTCAAGTTGATGTAGTGTCCCAATTTTAAATTGACATCCGACAGTTAGAGTAAAGTTTTTGAATCGTTTTCGATTATAGATATGCGTTTTCTTAATTAATAATTAATTTGTCTCTAAGGTTTTTTTACTTAATTATTAATTAGATAATTATCATTAATTAATTAATAATTAATCAATTTTAAATTTTAAATTATTTATTTGTTAACCCATTAGTGAGTTAATTATTTAATACTTAATTCCTTATCTATTATTTTACTCAATTCCACTTTATTCATATTTGGGTTCATTAGGTGACCATAGATAATCACGGTCTTCCAACATTATATTGAACCATCTTTGTGGGTTGTTGGCTTATTGGGTCTATTGCAATCCATTTACTTATAATTGGCTTAAACCATTTTCAGATAGTATTTTGGCCTTATTATTATTTTGGACTCGTTAAGGCCCATTACACTTTGTTGTCTTTATTAAGTTTTAGTCAAGAATTAAATGGAATCTCAGCAAGCCTAGTGGCGGTTTCATTTCTCGTCATCGAGCCCTCGGGTATTAATTAACTAATTTACCCCAATTTCGGTGATTCAAGTATTTTTTTAAGCTTAAACTTGTTAAATTTTTTGATCTTAGCTTTTAGTAATCTCTCTTGCAGTTTTATAGGTCCACAAAAACCTCTACCTACAGTCCAAAATGTTCTCTTCATTAAATTACCATTTTACCCATTATTTTGATAAAATTACAATTTTGTCACTAGACATACCCTTTTTAATCTAGACTTATTGGATGGCTTTTAAAAATTTATTCTGGAGCCTTATAATAATGTTTACAGTGCCTCTAAGCTCTCAAAATGACTTTTGTAACTTATTACATTTCTTAACACATTCAAATAAAAGTATTCCATTTAAGTCCCTTTATATATTTTAAGGTCGTAGATTAGACTATAATATAAACCATATTATTTCTTATATTTATTTAGCTTAATATATTGTTTTAAGGGTGAAAAAGATGCTGCCTAATTATAGTCGAAGCAGATTTTATAATTTGACCTATTATTTATTTATTTTTTGCATTTTAGTCCTTAGTTAGCCCCAATTTGTTCCCAATACCCCTTGGGTTCACATTTTTTATACTTAATGTCCTTATAAAGTGTTCTCATAGGATCAGGATTCATTTTTAATAAGTTTTTTATTTATGTTTTTGACCCTAATTTTTTCTATATTTATGTTTTGACCCCAAAATGGCGTTTTGGTTAGTTCTTATCCATTTATCAACAAAGTCTATTTTAAGTCTCTAATCAAGACTGTAAATTTTTGGATTTAGATAATGTCTCTAAGCTGGTGAAATTATGATTTTACCCCTTGAGGGCAAAATCGTCATTTTTGATAAATTTCTTTTTTCTGACCAAAATTGAGCTCTTCTTATTGCTTATATCAAGAGTAATATTCTATCCTTCTACATGAGTATAAAAATCCCACTTAAAATACCATTTTCCAATTTATAAACATTTATGTCAAAATGTTATTTTTGGTACTTTATAATCATTAATTCTTATTCTAGCCCATTTGTGATGTTAAAATATTTTCCTCATCATTCATGCTTCCATTAAACAGAGGACATAACATATCATCATGTAATAATCTCCTATTCTCATACATCAATACTCATTTCATGTCATATAATCATAAAAATCACATAAACATACTTTTCATTATATTCCATACACAAATCATATATTCGAGCCATTTTAAATCATAGCAAGCACATATATTATCTCATTAAGTAGCAAAAAAATATTTTATTCATTTACCATGCCAATATTTTCATATTTGTAAGAATACATTTTGAAATAAAAGTTATTAAGAATTTAGTAAACCACTAGTTTACAAGTTTTTTACCTCTTAGAAAAGCAGTGGGTTCTTAGCTCCTCTTGAAGGCTTTAAACTACTCTTGGATCTTTGAGGTAGGGGCCTAGAATGGAGATAAAAAATTACTTCAAAAATATTTTTAAAACATCATTTTTCTTTCTAGGAAACAAGTGGAAAAATATAGGTTTTTACCTTAGAAGACACTTGGAATGTCTCCTCCTCCTTGCAAAAAAAATGATCTTGGGAATGATTAGAAGGAGATGAAGAATATTTTTGGCTTCCCTTAGCTACAAATTTCGTCCACAATGAAGGAAAGAAGAGAGGAAACTTTATTTTGCTTGTATGGTTTTTTTTTTTTAAAAAAATTATTATTTATGAAAGAGAAAAGAGTGTTTTTTGGTTTACCTTAAAACGATTTTATAACTAAGCCTTATTATGGGTTAAAAATTGAAATTTTTATATTTTAATCTCTCAAAAAATGCGCTCAGTTGAAGAGGAAAAGTTGGGATGTTGTTTTGGTGGTTTTTCATATATTTATAAGTAGTTTTAGTGAGTAATCATTTAAGTAGTTCATTATCTTATATTGCAATCATTCTTTTTTTCCTTTCTTTTCATTTTTGTTTTGCTTATTTAGGGGTTGGATTTTGAATTTTCAAAGACCTCCCTTTTGTGCAGCCTATTTTTTGATGTGCCCCTTCCCTTAATTTTTTTTTATCTTGCAGTGGGCTTAAGCCCACTGACTTGCCCAGTGGGTAATGACCCACTGGGTGGGGGGTGCACAAGCACTCCCTTGAAGCCCGCCCTCCTTTTTTTTTTTTTTTTTTTGTTTTTTTGAGACTGTATTAAGATGTTTAAATTTAATTTAGTAGGTAAATCTTGGTATGACATAACATTCACTTTTTTAATTCACAAAATTATGATTATTCATTTATCATATATATAATGAATTTTTACACATAACATTTTCACAAAATCCCAATTAATATAGAAAATGAGAGTAACTTCATATTTATATTTTCTCGTCACTAATTTAAAAATATTATTAATGGTGAAATTTACAATTTATTTCTCTATTTAGGAGAAGAATTAATATTGTAATTTTTGAAGTTGTTACATTACGAAAGAGTTTTTAGTACTTGCGCCCATCAACATTTTGTGGATTATCTTTGAAATTTTTTTATTGGTTATTTAGAGCATAGATTTCCAAAAAAGTACGTAGCTATTAACTTTAACCACTTATAACAAGTATTAAATAATAAGAAATCTATGACTAATTAAAGGATTAAATTGGCGCAAAAATAGTTATTATGCTTTGTCTTTCTCCCTCTTACGCCTTCTCTCTTCCTTTAACTATGTCGTCTATGTTGTATAATTCTACATGTGTGTTTTGATTGATCAGTTTGTAAAGTAATATATTATTCTAGATGGGATATATATATATATATATATATGTGTGTGTGTGTGTGTGTGTGTGTGTGTGTGTTATCTGTTAGGAGCCCAAAAATCTGAACTTTCTATTGAATCACATGGAAATTAGAAAAGAGTAGAAAATGTAAATGATAACAGGGTGGTTTCAAGGAACCTTCGAGCCTCTCAATGGCCTCAACCAACACTCATAATCACAGAATACACACATACACATACTTCCGATAACCACTCAACCCTTTTTTTATACTAACTATTTCCCTCTAACAAACTACTCATCACACTCTATCAATCCCCTAACTACAAACTTCTGAGTATAGTATTATAGGTTCCTAACGTTGTCACTCTACAAATACAAATACAATAATTTTAATCTATAGGGAATAGGCATGTGTACAATATTCAATAAATGTACCAAAACTCCACTTATATAGAGATTTTTAGAAATTTTAAATCCTATATTAAAATTGAATTAATTTGTTAAATGTAAAAGTACTCCTGTGGAAATCGCATCCATTAACCATGCAACAAAAGACACAAGTACTGAAGGTGACAAGAGGTGCTGTTTAGTTTCACAAACACGAAGGTATAACTGATAATTAAAAAAAAAAAATTACGTTATTCACTTATTAACGAGAAATGAAAATATTTTCATATTTCATATTGGAGAGATCTTAGCCAAATCCCTTCTCATTCCCACCCACTGATTATAAAAATTCCTCAATCGATTTGGGATATATAGATAATAGTCATCATGTTGGTGATAAGAGAAAATTACGAGTTTTTAATTCTTTGAATTGCCCCAAATTGAGTGAGACATTTCATCACAAAATACGTAAGGTTAATCTTCAAACCGTCCTTTTTTCTCTCTTTACAAATTTCTCTGACCTTTATTTTATGGTTGTGTATATGTTCTTCTTATTTTTTCTCTCTCGTATATACCCCTGCTACTTATTAACCTTAGATCATCTATATACATAAATCTGATTTTTTTTTTTAATATTTGGTTTTCCATTAAGCTGAATTATGATTCATTCTATTTTGTTTTCCATGTTTTTTAAAAGTATATTTGATTGGAGGTTTCAGTTCCTCCTCTTTATTTGTACAGCATAATATTTTTTTAAATCAATTAGCATACTTAAAGAGTAAAAAAAGGTTCTGAGTTCGAATCTTACAATCTCCAAGTTTAAAAAAGTTAAAATTTAGTGATTACAGACAAAATTTAGCTGTAATTCTATATCTAACTCTACAATAAGGTGAAGAATTTGAATATCCTTACCTCAAGTTCAAAAAAAGGGGCGTCAAAATTTACAGTGTAATCTAATTTTTAATATATATATATATATATATACTCTACAATAAGGTGAAGAATTTGAATATCCTTACCTCAAGTTCAAAAAAAGGGGCGTCAAAATTTACAGTGTAATCTAATTTTTAATATATATATATATATATATATATATATAGAAAGAGAGATTGGAAATAGTCCCCTGATCTCAAGTTCAAAAAAGAAAAAAGAGTTAACGAAATATGGGTATGCTTAAAGTTGGAAAAAATAGAATTAAAAAAAAAAAACATGTATAAAATAACCGTATATAAAATTGGGATTTATAACTAAATAGCCTTTTTTTAAGAAGTTTTTCAACAAATGGATGAAGTTTTTAAAAATTACTTAAAAGATATTTTTCTCCTAAAATAGTTAATCAAATTTTCTTTTGAATGGTAAAATAACGAATATTATTAATGTATGTTAGTATTTGATATTGTTGCAGGAGATTGTTCTTTTATCCAAATGGGGACAAAAAGAAAAATGTGGAGAATTACATCTCTCTCTACTTGGGAATAAATACTTGACTATCCAATTCCAAGGTATAATTTAGTTTTATTATTTCAGACATTTTTACTTTACAATGCAGATTTTCCCTCACATATAACACTTTACATCACTTGCGGAACAAGTACCACAGGTCCATAGTCACCACTTGCATGAGTTCCCTTGAGGAAGCAGTGGAAACCGATAACTGATTTTTTAACTCTAGGATAATATACAAATGAAGTACGATTTTTTTTTTCCAAGCACATTTTGTTTTCTACTTTCATGTACCTAAATAACTCCCCCAAGGTTAAATCAATAGAGTCCTATAGGGACAAAGTCATTCATGACCGAGGCCCTCAGTGACTTTTTTTCTTCTCAACTTTACCTATTAAAAACTTTTCATTTTTTTATTTTCTCCTACTAAAATTAGTTATCCTGTTACAAGTCCACTAAAAACTTTATTATCCTGTATGTTCCGATCCATTAAAATAATAACTTAGTTCCGCTGCTGTTAATATGTATGGAATCTGTTTCCCAAATCAAATTCCCAGATTTTACTATCAATCTCAATGACACCAGAACCAACCTCCTTGTTTGACCCAGTTACAAAAGAACGGGTCGTCTCAGTGGGGCCTTTTATCAAACACTTGGCGAGTGTGGCAAGACGGACCAGGCAACTCTTGCAAGGTGCGAATTGCAGGTGACGATGAACTTTGAGGAGATTGACATTGTTTTCAAAATTCACGTCGTTTTCAAATATCGGAGAATGTGTGTGTATGTGGGTTCTTTTTTAACCCGACTAGTAGATGTTGTTTATTGAATTATTATGAGTTGTTGTTTTCAAGTATACCATTTACTCAAAGTGGTAATATTTGTTTTACGTTCTTCTCACGTTTGTTGTCGTTCATGGATCATGGTGACATTCAATGGTGTCGTATTCCTGGTTTTAGCTGGTTGATCAACAGAATCCAGTTATTTTTTGTTACAAATTCGCTTTGTAACACCGCATATAGCCAGGTTTTCGTATAATCAGCGAGTCACAGACACACTCGATTTGGATGTGAAGGCCTGTAGTTGTTAGTCCAATACTTGATTTAGAGTCGTTTTTGTTAACATATTTCGTGGTTGGGACGATGCACTTCCTCATCAGTCAAAGAGTAGGCCTTTAACAAATATTCATATTAATGTCTGAAAATACACTTTGATCATGTTTAGAGATGGATTGTCCCTCTTATTTAGGAGGAAAGAGAGAGAGAGGAAAAAAAAAAAAAAAAAAAGAAAGCAAGTCACACACATGACAAGATTGAATGTAATTGACTATTGAGGATAGTCATTAGTCAATTGAGTAAAGACTCCGTAACGTCCCTTAAGGTCTTTAACCCCTATATTGGGGGAGAATAACTTTTGTAGAAAAAAACTCCTTAACGTGTCTTAAGATCTTTTAACCTATAGACCACGCTAAAATAACATAATGCTGAGAAAAGAGGGGTTTGGATAGACAGCGATGGGACCAGAATTTTATAAAAGAGCTTAATAACTATAATAGGTAATTAGGGACTATCATGGTCTATTAAAAAAAATTAAGGACTATCATGAACAAATTTTAATTTTTAATATGACAAGATTAATCTAAAAAAAAAAAGAGATCTTGATGGGATAAGACAGACACTTAGATAAGATTGCAGAGAAGTTATAACGTACAAATATACATATATATATGTTGATGGCCAAATCAGTCCCCCTGTACGGACACCGCCGAGAAGGGTGTCTACGCCTGCCGAGAAGGCGCGACAAGCCGCCAACATGAGTCTCCCGACCAGCCGATCACACCTATGGTTCTCGGAATTCTCTCTCCAGTGCGGCACGTATTCGGCCTTATCCCGGGAAGCCGGGAGGACCGACCAGGATATCAGCCAACCTACTCCCAGTTCCGTGCCAATGGAAACCCTCCCTGACACGGAACGTCATCACTTCATAACTGCCTGCGCCGCCCTACCTACCACTGACACCAGTCGCGTCACCTGTCACTACCTATTCTGACATCTGCAGCGATGGGACATTTATCCACCACACAGTGCCGCGTCAGGAGTAGGTAGCCTCAGCTGATCAGTACCCCTATTCATGCTGACCTATGAGGTGCCCAGGCCCTAGAGGTCCACGACGGCCGCCCTAGCCGGGTCGAACCGGGCACCTGATCCAGCGAAACACCTATAAATAGAGAAGAAATCCC
Source organism: Ficus hispida (assembly GCA_025413025.1). Classification (NCBI taxonomy): domain Eukaryota; kingdom Viridiplantae; phylum Streptophyta; class Magnoliopsida; order Rosales; family Moraceae; genus Ficus; species Ficus hispida. The sequence goes on along the minus strand of CM046369.1, from coordinate 1,512,830 downwards.
TGATTTCAGGTATGATCACTCTCACTTGGCCAAAGCTCTGCCTCTCCTTTCGCTCACCAGTTCTTCAACTGACTTAAGCATCGGAGTGCCCGCGGCAGACACCATGCCGGTGTCCCCATCATTCCGAGGTGCTTCCCCTTTTGCAGGTGATCGACGGCGGAGCGATTGGCCGGTCCTAACCCGATTACCCTACTACATTGGGTGTTGTTGCCGTAACCGATTTTGGCATCAACAATATATATATATATATATATATATAAATATATGTATGTGTGTGTAATATGTGTATGGACCTTAATTATTGATTATGCAGTTTGGAGAAAAGCCAAGTATTGGATGTTGGTATTGGTGGACAAAAGGAAAATTAACTAAATAGTGATCTGATTAATTTACTCACATTGGCTTATCTTGACGAGTTTATTTTCATGTGTCGTCCTTGTGAAGTTTGGAAGAAAGTTATAACTCTTTTTGTCTTTCTCGACGCGCGGATTGGAGGTCCGAGGACGAGGGATAGACGACCAGGTGCGAGGGCCAGGTGACTGAGAGCGACCAAGGTCCTCCGGGAGGAGAGCGGATAGGAATGCTGACCGCGCCCGTCGAGATAGGGGGAAAACGCCGGTCAGGGATAACCGCGCGGAAGCCTCTCGTCCTAAACCACCGAGGAGGTTTCACCAATACACCCCGCTGATAACCAACATTGAGCACGTCCTGACCCAGGTGTCCGGCAAGGGGCTGCTCCGAGACCCGCCGCCAATCAGGACCGAGCGCGCCCGGAGAGATCAGCGACGGTACTGCCACTTCCACAAGGATGTCGGCCACGACACGAGGGATTGCATCCAGCTCCAAGATTAGATCGAATCGCTCATACGCGAGGGTCATCTGCGGGAGTTCGTGGAAAGGATAATCACCCCTGCCGGCCCGGGCACGCGGCGGAACCCGGGTCCCAGCAACCGAGAAGGCGAGCGCGGTGAGGAGCATATCATCCACACCATTTTTGGTGGGACCGCCACCGGAGACACTGCCAGCAGCCGGAGAGCCTATGCCCGTGAGGCTAGGCGGCTGGCCCGTGGGGAGCATATAAACATGGCCGAGCACATTTCGAAAATATGCCGCCAGAGTAATACTTCGATCACCTTCACGGATGACGAAGCAGATCGGTTGCTCCACCTTCACAACGACGCACTGGTCGGCGAAATCCGAGTGGCCGACATCGTGATACGACGTGTCCTGGTCGACAACGGGAGTTCGGCCGATGTGATGTTTATGGACGCGTTCGTAAGGTTAAACATCGACGGGGCTGTCCTGACGCCCGCCCAGACACCGTTCTATGGGTTTGCCGGCGACTGTGTGCACTCCGCCGGCACCGTTCGTCTCCTGGTCACGATCGGCGATGGTCCGGAGAGGGTGACCAGAATGGTGGAGTTCATCGTAGTGGATCGACCGTCGGTCTACAACGTCATCCTAGGTCGCCCGACTCTTAACGCGCTGAAAGCGGTGGTCTCAACCTACCACCTCACCATGAAGTTCCCCGCCGGTGAGGGAGTTGGCATTTTCCGTGGGAACCAGGAGGGGGCCCGGAAATGCTACATGGAGGCTGTGAACAAGGTGTGCCGTACCCCTGCCCCAGCCGTGGTGGCCACCATCGTTGCAGTCGATGAGGCCAACACCTCTGATGAAGTGGTCGGGCGCCTGGCCGACCTCGATCCTCGGCTCCCAGAGGAGGAAATCCGGGCTTACCCCGGTGAGGCGCTGGTCCAATTCGCGTTGGACTCCGAGTTTCCCGAGAGGACCGTCATGCTCGGATCGAGGCTGGAGCCGAGCACCCGGGAAGCGCTGGAGAGAACGCTCCGTGAGCACAAGGATGTGTTTGCGTGGTCGCACGAGGATATGCCCGGGATTGACCCGACCGTGATGTGCCACCACCTAAACGTCAATCCTCGGCACAGGCCCGTAATTCAAAGGAGAAGGGCCTTCAACCCAGAACGGTACGAGGCCATAAACGCCGAAGTGCAGAAACTGCTGGCGGCCGGGTTTATCCGAGAGGTGACCTACCCGGAGTGGCTAGCCAACGTGGTCCTAGTCAGGAAGGCTTCTGGGAAGTGGCGCGTGTATATAGACTACACTGACTTGAACAAGGCGTGCCCGAAGGATTGCTTCCCCCTCCCCAGAATAGACCAACTCGTTGACGCAACGGCGGGACACGAGCTGTTAAGCTTCATGGATGCATACTCGGGGTACAACCAGATTCCCATGAGCAGGGCCGATCAGGCGAAGACGGCGTTCACCACCGACCGGGGGCTATACTGCTACCAGGTCATGCCGTTCGGCTTGAAGAACGCAGGAGCGACCTACCAGCGGCTAATGAATAAGATGTTTGCCTCGCTGATAGGGAAGTCCATGGAGGTGTATGTCGACGATATGCTGGTGAAGAGTCGGCTGGTCGACGACCACGTCAAAGACCTCCAAGACTGCTTCGCCATCCTGCGCCGATACAAGATGAAGCTTAACCCCGCAAAGTGCGCGTTCGGGGTAGGGTCTGGAAAATTCCTAGGGTTCATGGTGAACCATAGGGGGATAGAGATCAATCTCGCTAAGGCCCAAGCCGTGCTTGACCTGCAGCCCCCCCGAACTACCAAGGAAATTCAGAGACTCGCTGGGATGATCGCAGCCCTCTCTCGGTTTGTATCAAAGTCGACGGACAAGTGCAACCCTTTCTTCCAGACACTGAAGGCCAAGGGTAAGCCTGTCTGGAACGACAGGTGCCAAGCTGCCTTTATGGGCCTGAAAGAGTACTTGGCAACCCCACCGCTGCTGTCGAAGCCGCTTCCCGGCGAGACGCTGTACCTTTACCTTGCTGTCTCGGAAAGAGCCGTGAGCGCCGTCCTAATCCGAGAAGAGGACAAGACACAGCACCCAGTATACTACAGCAGTAAGGCCTTCCAGGGGGCCGAAGAGAGATATCCCCCTCTGGAGAAGCTCGCCCTAGCATTGGTTTCTTCGGCCCGCAAGCTGCGCCCCTACTTCCAAGGACATCCGATTCGCGTCCCTACCAGCTACCCGCTCCGCCAAGTTTTGCAAAACCCCGAGTTGTCGGGACGGCTCGCGAAATGGGCGATTGAGCTCCGGGAATTCGACGTAGAATACGTCCCCCGAACCGCGATCAAAGCCCAGGCACTGGCCGACTTCGTGGCCGAGTTCACGGTACCCCCCGAGGTCGCCCGAGCGTTCTCCGGAGGCACGGAAGTCATTCCAGCCGAGCAGTTCTCGGCTGCCCCCGAACTTCACAAAAGTTGGAAGCTGTTCGTAGACGGCTCCTCCTGCTCGGGGGGCTCCGGGGCAGGCCTTGTATTGGTGAGCCCGGACAAATATAAGACCAGTCAGGCGTTGCGCTTCAACTTCAAAGCGTCCAACAATGAAGCGGAGTACGAGGCGGTCGTAGCCGGGCTTGAGTTGGCCCGAGAACTCGGAGTATGTGATGTCGAAATATTCAGCGACTCCATGCTCGTAGTTAACCAGATCGTGGGGCAATTCAAAGCAAAGGAGGAGCGGATGGCGGATTACTTGAGGAAGGTGAAATCCCTTCTTGCCCAGTTTTCAAGATATCGGCTAACGAGAATCCCACGCGTCGAGAACGTCGAGGCAGACGCCCTCGCCCGACTAGCCTCCGGGAGCGATCTCGAAGGCACTGTCTCCTTCCCAATCCTAAAGTTGGACCGGCCGAGCACGGAGCAGGATCAGCAGGTCCTCTGTGCCGAGAACACTCCGACTTGGATGGACCCAATCATCAGGTTTCTGTCGGAGTCCAAACTTCCCGACGGCCGAGAAGAAGCCCGACGGGTGAGGAACTCGTCAGCTCGGTACACGTTGATCAATGGGAAACTCTATCGCCGAGGGCATTCCGCACCCTACCAACGGTGCGTGGGACCGTCTGAGGCCGAATACATCATGAAGGAGATACACAGCGGGGTCTGTGGGAACCACTTGGGGGGGAGAGCCTTGGCATTTAAATGCCTTCGACAGGGATACTACTGGCCGACCATGGGCAAAGACGCAAGGGAATTCTCCCAGAAGTGCTTGAAATGCCAACAATTCGCCCACTCTATCAAGTCTCACCCCGAGAAGCTCACCTCGGTGGTGTGCGCATGGCCATTTGCCAAATGGGCCATCGACCTGATCGGACCACTCCCTATGGCCCGATCGCAGCTTCGATATTGTATTGTAGCAATAGACTACCTCATAAAGTGGGTCGAGGTGGAACCTTTGGCGCAGCAGACGGAGGCGAAGTGCACAAGCTTCCTATGGAAAAATATCATCTGCCGGTTTGGACTCCCCCACACCGTGGTCACGGACAATGGAAAGCAGTTTGGGAGCAAATTCGACGCGCTCTGTGAAGAGTACGGGATCAGGAAAGTGTTCTCTTCTCCCGGGCATCCCCAGTCGAATGGGCAGGTGGAAGCAGCCAACAAAACTATCAAGGAGAATCTGAAGAAGAACCTTGAGAAGCACAAAGGGGCTTGGATCGACGAGTTGCCCGAGTACTTTGGGCTTATCGTACCACTAGACGCGTGGCCACCGGAGAGACCCCCTTTGCGATGGCCTTCGGGGTGGAAGCCGTGATTCCAGTCGAGATCGGGCTCCCAAGCTTCAGGACCGAAAACTGCAATGAGGAAGCCAACAGCGATGAAATGCTGCCTGAGCTTGATTTGGTGGAAGAGAAGCGCGAACAAGCCCTGATTCGTACGGCGGCTCGAAATCAAGTCGTAGCCAGGTATTACAATAAGAAATTCCGACCGAGGAGCTTCCAGGTGGGGGATCTAGTAATGAAGAGGGTGCTCGTTCAGGAGCCCGGTCTCGGGTCTATCGGCCCAAAGTGGGACGGACCCTATCGGATCACGGAGATCGTCCGGCCAGGAACATACCGGCTAGTCGACCACGAGGACAAACCTCTCGACCACCCGTGGAACGCCGACCACCTGAAGCGCTTCTATCAGTAGTCCTAAAACTGTACTCCTTTCTTTTCAACTCGATTGAGTTCCTGTACAGACCCAGTTCTTTAATATTCTTTCGGTGAATAGCGGTATTTTGCACAGGAACGGAGTCAACAAACAAACTCCCATGGTTCTCGGACCACGGAGTCAGGTCCCTTGACCGGGCACTCACCAACAGGCGTGCCCGACCAGGACCCAGTATCAGAATACTCCCGTGGTTCTCGGACCACGGAGTCAGGTCCCTTGACCGGGCACTCACCAACAGGCGTGCCCGACCAGGACCCAACTTAAAAATACTCCCGTGGTTCTCGGACCACGGAGTCAGGTCCCTTGACCGGGCACTCACCAACAGGCGTGCCCGACCAGGATCAAACTTAAAAATACTCCCGTGGTTCTCGGACCACGGAGTCAGGTCCCTTGACCGGGCACTCACCAACAGGCGTGCCCGACCAGGACCAAACTTTACTCCCGTGGTTCTCGGACCACGGAGTCAGGTCCCTTGACCGGGCACTCACCAACAGGCGTGCCCGACCAGGACCCAACTTAAAAATACTCCCGTGGTTCTCGGACCACGGAGTCAGGTCCCTTGACTGGGCACTCACCAACAGGCGTGCCCGACCAGGACCCAACTTAAAAATACTCCCGTGGTTCTCGGACCACGGAGTCAGGTCCCTTGACCGGGCACTCACCAACAAGGTGTGCCCGACCAGTACTCAAGACAAGTCGACACCGCACCAAAGGAGTGCTCGGCTGAAGCCGACCAGAACAAAGGTCGGAATTGGGCGAAACACGCCCAAACCAACCAGGGGGGGAGGGGGCATACGAAGAAATCAAAAGCAATATTTTTGAAGAAATTAACCTTGTCAAATATATATATTGATTGTCAAAAGGAGGGGGGTACAAATTGGGCACCCCCGAACCAAAAAAAAAAAAAAAAAAAAAAAAAAGCTTAGTATGTCGCCGCTCAGTCAAGCTGCCCGGGTAAGATGGAGTCGCTGCTGGGCACGGCTGGCTGAGCGTCGTGGGGGAGCATCGCGTCTGACTGCTCGGGAGGGGCCTGCTCTGGCTGATCTGGGTCGTCGAGGACCACCACTTGTGGTTCGGGCTGCTCGGGAACCTTCGCAGCGCCGGATACTTCACCCTCTGTTGTGTCCTCGATGGTCGTCTCCCCTGACTCCTCGGGAACGAAAGACCAGTCTACGCCGACCAGGGTAGGGTTGGTCGCTCGGAAACCGGCCTTCATATCCCTTATGCCCTCTTGGTACTCTGCCAGGAGGCGAGAACTGAAGTCCTCGGAGCCAAGGAAGTCTTCCACAGCCTGAGCCCTTGCCTCCTCGAGGGCAGCAGGCAATGCGACCTCCAGGTAACGGGCGTGCTCGGCCCGCGCAGCGTCGAGCTCGCCCTGCAATCTCTGCAATTCCGACTCCAATCCTTGCCGAGCGGACTCTGCTACAATGGCGCGATTCTCTGACGCCCTCGCCTTCTCCTCCGCGGCCTTCGCGGCTGCTACCGCGGCGTCCTTGGCTGATACCGCCGCCTTTTCAGCATTGCGAGCGTTCTCGGCTCGCAGCTCCGCGAGCTTTATGTCGTCCGCCGCCCTATTGGAAGCCGCTCTTGCGGCGGAGTTCCCGGCAAAAACTAAGCACAGCGCCTACCAAGTCAAAGTATCAGTAAAAAATAATAATAATAATAATAAAATAAAATATATATTTTTACAACGCGGCCCACCTCTATTAGCTTGGGGATGCAGTCCCCGGTAGCTTCCACGGCGTCGGAGCGCTTGGATGACTCGGCCACCTCGACGGAGAGTCCGCCAAAGAATTTAGAAACAAGGGCCTTGTGAGCCGGAGAATCTTCTCGACGCACACGGGACGCAGGCAGAGGAGGTAGTCGGTCCTCGCGGGGGCGTGTGGGACGAGAATCCTGCCGTGAGTCGGTTCGCGAATCGGGCCGCGAAGACTGTCGCTCCTCGGGACGGGCAGGGCGGGACTCTGACCTCTCGGCTGGACGACTAGTCGGAGCCGTCTGTGTACTCCTCGGCAGGGCCTGGACTACCACTCCAGAAGGCGGCCTGCTCGGCACGGGGGCCGAAGAGGTCTCGGCCCTCCCTTTGCCTCGGTCGCCCATCTTCGCCTTCTTCTGAAGGCGGGCAATTCTCTCTTCATCCGTTGGCCTCTTGGCGCCCCGCCTGTCAGCCATTGGTTCTGCAAGAGAGGGAAAAGAGTTAGTCACCTTAGAAAGAAGCTTATCAGTGCTCGGCTGAGCTCTGTCTCCGACCTTCTATCCGCAAACCCCTAGGGGGGTATAGCCCGCGGATGACCAGGCCCAGATCCTCGTCGGCGATCCTTGGACCCCAAGTCTCGGAGGACGGGTCGCCGGAGGGGGCTGGGGCAGGTATTTCAGACGCTGTCTCGGATGCCCCATCCGTCCGAGCACGATAGTGGACTGTGGGCTCGGGCATGCGCGCGATGGTCACATGCCCTGGGACCTCGCGAGACGTGCTCGGCTGACCAGCAGCTGATGATGAGCCGACCCAGCCGAACTCGCTTAGGCTGCTCGGGCGTAGCAACCAATTCTGGCTACGCTCGGACTCCGCCAGGTCATACAGCGACTCTACCATGGCTCGCTGCGCTTCGGGAATATGCGGGGCCCGAGTCCACACATATCCCATTCTGAAGACCATGGGGACCCTCTCGGCACGGGGCAGCTGGTTCCGAGCAAGTTGTTCGTGTAGCCACCGGCCACCGGCATAGAACCACAAATGCTTGAATTGTTTGTCCGAGTCCGGGCACATGCCGATGAACGTCCCTCTGAACCCCTGGAAGTAATAGAACCCGGTGGAGGAAGGCGCCGACTTCATCCGGTAGAGGTTCTGGAAGGCCCGGAAGGGCATAACGGCCGCATAATTCTTGGCCCAGAGGACGTAACAACTGACCAACACACGGTAGGCGTTGGCGTTCAGTTGCGCCGGAGCCACATTCAGCCGCGTCAATACCCGCCGCATAAACTGGTTGAGGGGCAACCGCAACCCGGCCCGGAAGTACTCGGCCAGCAGGGTGACATACCCTGGTGGGGCGCAGGACGGCAGATCATTCTCGCCCGGGGCCCTCAATTCAACATCGTCCGGGATCTGGAAGTCTCGACGGAGGGCGGCGAGATACTTCGGTGTCACGGCAGAGGTGTAGTAGTCCGCCGAGTAAACGGGCAACCCTGCTGCCAGACGCGCCATTTCTTGGTTGGATCGACGGTATACCCGACAATCATTGACACGCATTGGCCGGCTTGCCGGCCTGTTCCGGCCATGGAGCGGTTCCCCAGCTGGTCCCGAGCTCGCCGAGCTCTCTGATCCGTCTCGGCCTGACGTGCTGGCCTGGTCGGCCGACCTTTCTGAAGGTCCCTCTTTCTTGGCCGACGGGGCGCCTGCTGAGGCAGGACGGGTCGCAGCGGCCTGCCCAAGCCCTTCTATGAACTGGCTGTCTGGGCGGGTGTCCGGGCCCACCTGCAGAATCTCCTGAAGTCGGGCTACGCCCTCCTGCTGGTTGGTCGGCGTGCTCGGCTCACTTGGGGAAGGATCCGTGAACCCGGACAGATTATCGGGCGTCGCCTCGGACGAGTCTGAGCTCGAACTCCCCGTAATGTTCGCGTTCCCCGACAAGGAGGGGTTCTCAGAATCTGACAGGCTACTCATATTAAAAACAAAGCAGAAAAAATTATACCTTTTCGGATGTTCTCGTCTTGTCTCCGCAACAAATCGTGTTGGTTGTTCTCGGCAGCTCTCGGCAATCGATCTCGCAAGAAATTCGTGAATGTCTCGCACCCCTCCCCCCTATTTATAGCTGGAGGCTCGAGGATTCGGACGGCTGCGACTACTAGGGCAACGTGTCGGTCTCCCGCCAGTCTCGCCCTTAGTTCGAATTTCAAATTTCAAAATTCACTCTGCCGCCTCGCCTTCCCGCCACGTACGCCACTTGGCCTATGACATCGACGTCAGCGTCTCGTGCCACGTCAGCATGACACGTGGCAAATCGGCCGGCCACCCTTGTGAGCCGGGTAGCCGACCAAATCCAAGTAGCCTCGGACCATTGTTGTTGACAGAACATGCAGCATCCCTGACCGGCGTCCGGCCAGAGATGCTGGGGGGCTTATGTTGATGGCCAAATCAGTCCCCCTGTACGGACACCGCCGGGAAGGGTGTCTACGCCTGCCGAGAAGGCGCGACAAGCCGCCAACATGAGTCTCCCGACCAGCCGATCACACCTATGGTTCTCGGAATTCTCTCTCCAGTGCGGCACGTATTCGGCCTTATCCCGGGAAGCCGGGAGGACCGACCAGGATATCAGCCAACCTACTCCCAGTTCCGTGCCAATGGAAACCCTCCCTGACACGGAACGTCGTCACTTCATAACTGCCTACGCCGCCCTACCTACCACTGACACCAGTCGCGTCACCTGCCACTACCTATTCTGACATCTGCAGCGATGGGACATTTATCCACCACACAGTGCCGCGTCAGGAGTAGGTAGCCTCAGCTGATCAGTACCCCTATTCATGCTAACCTATGAGGTGCCCAGGCCCTAGAGGTCCACGACGGCCGCCCTAGCCGGGTCGAACCGGCACCTGATCCAGCGAAACACCTATAAATAGAGAAGAAATCCCTGATTTCAGGTATGATCACTCTCACTTGGCCAAAGCTCTGCCTCTCCTTTCGCTCACCAGTTCTTCAACTGACTTAAGCATCGGAGTGCCCGCGGCAGACACCACGCCGGTGTCCCCATCATTCCGAGGTGCTTCCCCTTTTGCAGGTGATCGACGGCGGAGCGATTGGCCGGTCCTAACCCGATTACCCGACTACATTGGGTGTTGTTGCCGGAACCGATTTTGGCATCAACAATATATATATATATATATATATATATGTATGTGTGTGTAATATGTGTATGGACCTTAATTATTGATTATGCAGTTTGGAGAAAAGCCAAGTATTGGATGTTGGTATTGGTGGACAAAAGGAAAATTAACTAAATAGTGATCTGATTAATTTACTCACATTGGCTTATCTTGACGAGTTTATTTTCATGTGTCGTCCTTGTGAAGTTTGGAAGAAAGTTATAACTCTTTTTGTCTTTCTGCGCGCGACTATAAACTAGTGGTGGAAAATATAACGAGTTACAAACGGCAATACGACAACGAGTCACTGTTTTCCCGTTTTGCTGTCCAATATTTTCCAACGCCAACCCTACAATAGAAGAGAAAAAAATTCTTGGAAAAGGTGTTGAGTTGTCATCAATTCCATGGCATAATTCATTCCTTTAATCTTCAAAGTTGTTTTTTCTTGCGTTCTTGCAATAAATTTTAATGGTCTTACATATCTGATTAGTATTTCAAAGATAGCTGTGTGCCGGTCATTGGCCATTTTACGGAAATATCAAGGAAAATATGCCGGAGAAAATTTTTCATTCTTGATTTCACCTTGACCTCACCATTATCATTTTTTTTTTCCCATACCTACTTTTGTAGAGAAGACACCGTCAAGTGTCTTAAGGTCTTCTAACGTCTATAATGGGGGATTTAAATAACTAACTTAATGGGCAAGAAATAAGGGATTTAAATAGACAGCGACGTAATTGGAATTTAATAACAAGGAACCTAATAACTATAATAGGTAAAGCTCTATAGAGGGATTTCAACCAGCTCAAAATTCAACTCTTCTCTGTATACTTTTCATGTGAGGGAACCTGGATCAATCTTGCCAAATATTGAATTTTAATGCACCTTACCTAGGTGCTGTTGATTTGTCACTAACAAATTTAATTTGAAATTTACCAATAAATTATACATAATCCAAAGATCAACTGTCATTTGCTTGAAAACTTAGAAACCTATAACTTCATTAGGTAATTAAATTCATTAGTACAACAGAGATGGTCACACCAATGGAATGGGAGTCAACCTCTATCATGAAATCTCCAGGAAATTATGAATGCTAATATTTAGTTGCTGCATGAGTTATATATATATATTAATAACATTATTTTTGTGGGATTAACAACTAAGTTGACCATTCCACGCTAAGCGAATGGTGCTGCCCACGCAATATCCCGTTTTCCTTTAGCTCAAAACATTAAGCACTATTGGATGAAAGAAGTTCCTAGTTGTATCATTCAAGCTTTACTCGACGATATGTCTAGTTCATAAAATTCAACCATTTTTACCCTAAAAAAAAAAAAAAAAGGTTGAACGACTGAACTCATAATTATAGAGGATTAGTTAGGCTCAACAAATCTCAGTTAGATTTTGAAGAAAAATATTCCCATTAATCTCTCTCCATCTCCTATCACCAACGATGGCTGTTGTGATGATCACCACAAAATCCCAATGCCGTCCAAGCTTCCTCATGTCTCTCTCTTATGTACTATTCATAATTATCTTCATTTTCTTCTCCTTTACAGATGCCTTAAACTTCAGCTTCAATAGCTTCACTCCTGATGACACTCGCATATCTTATGACGGAAATGCAAATGTGGATCCACAAAAACGCACAATCGAACTCACTCCCGACATCCTTTCTATCGATTCAGTAGGTTGGGCGACCTATTCCGAACCTTTCCAGTTATGGATGAGGTGTCTGGAAATCTCTCAAACTTCAACACACGTTTCTCCTTTACGATTGATTCGCAAGGTAATCCATGGCACGGCTATGGGCTTGCCTTCTTCCTTGCACCGGCCGGTTCAAAGCGCAATCGAAGCACGACAGATGACGGTCGCATGGGCCTTCCAGGGAAGAACTCAAATGAATACAACACGCTCGAGGATCCATTCGTGGCGGTGGAGTTTGATATCTCCACTACCCTTTATGATCCAGGATCTGAACATATAGGAATCGATGTTAATTCCTTGCGGTCTGTAGCTACCCAGAGATGGTGGTATACTCTTCACGAAGAGAAACCTGACGAAGCTTGGATTTCCTATGATTCGAGTTCAAAGCGGTTGAGTGTTCTTTTCACTAGCTGGAATTATTCTGTATTGCTCAACTACTCGCTTTCTTACCATGTTGATCTAAAGACTGTGCTGCCCCCACGTGTTACAGTTGGCTTCTCAGCTTCAACTGGAAGTATGACAGACCTTCATAGTATGACAGCCCTTCATAGTATTTACTCATGGGATTTTAATTCCACTTTACTCGTGGGAAAAAGTCTCGATCATACAAAGAGAAGCCAGTTGGTTGTGGGATTGGGTGTCGGTGGCGGGTTTGTTTTGATTGGTGGGTTTGCATTAGCTGGCCTTTGTTTGTGGAAGTTGATCAAAAGGAGCAAAGAAGATGTTGTTTTTTACGGGCACTGGAATGATGACTTCGAGAAGGGAATGGAACCGAGGAAGTTTTCCTACTACGAAGTAAAAAGTGCAACTAATAATTTCGACCACGAAGCAAAGCTCGGAGAGGGAGGATTCGGCAGTGTCTACAAAGGCTTTCTAAGAGAACTCAACTCCCCTGTTGCTGTTAAGAAACTAGCCGGGGAATCGAAGCTGGGATTACAGGAGTATGCCTCGGAGGTAAAAGTTATTAGTCAGCTGCGACATAGGAATTTGGTGAAACTCATTGGGTGGTGTCACAAGAAAAGCAAGATGTTACTTGTATATGAGTACATGCCTAATGGTAGCCTAGACAGGCAACTTTTAAATGCAACCGAGTTGTTGATTTGTGAAATCAGGTACAAAATTGTTCAAGGCCTAGCCTCTGCATTGCTATACTTGCATGAAGGGTGGGAACAGTGTGTTGTCCATAGGGACATAAAACCGAGCAACATAATGTTGGACTCCGGTTTCAATGCTAAGCTAGGAGATTTTGGTTTAGCCAGGTTTGTGGACCATGCTAAAGGTTCCAAAACCACGGATGTGGCCGGCACATGGGGTACATGGCTCCTGAGTATGTCATAACAAGCAAGGCTACCAAGGAATCCGATATGTACAGTTTCGGAATTGTTGTTCTGGAAATAGCATGCGGAAGAAGACCCATCGACCCAAAAGCACCGGAAGGTCAAATAGTGATGGTGGACTGGGTATGGGAGCTATACGAAAAGGGAAAGATTCTTGAAGCTGCAGATCCTAGATTAACCTCGGAGACTATGATGAGCAGCAAATGGAAAAGTTGATGCTTGTTGGGCTTTGGTGTGCTCTTCCAGATTCTAGTCTCCGGCCTTCAATAAGGCAAGTAACTTGTGTGCTTAATGATGAAATTCCGTTGCCTTCTCTTCCGCCGAGGATGCCAATGGATCCATGTAGCACAGCCCAACTGCATCTTCACTTGGCTACAACTCAGCTAAGTCTGAATTAGGAATTACCACAAACCAACTTTCTATCACAAGTTCAGAGTTCAACAAGGCACCTGCTAGATTGACCACGTTTCTTGTTCTTCAAGTAGAAATTTGTGTGAGGTTGTGGATCTTTTAATTATGTATTGTCTTCTACAAGCATCGATTCAATCTCCTTTCCTAAGAGGATTAAATCTTGTGCTTATCCATCCTATGATTTCCTCGTAATATTCATATGTTTTTTAATCATGTTGTAAAGCCTTTTGGTGTGTTATTTTCTTATAGACAATAAGCTAGTTTTGAGTTTTCTCTTATTATTAGTGAAAGTATGAAAAATCATTTCAAATCCGTTCTCTCCAATTTAGTGTCTTAATTACATATTCGGTGGTTCAGAAAAGAAAAATGCCTACAAATTAGGTGTTTAGATGGTAAAAGGTTATAAGATATATACATAAATCCGATTTTTTTTTTTTTTAATGTTTGGTTTTCCATTAAGCTGAATTATGATTCTTTCTATTTTGTTTTCCTTGTTTTTTAAAAGTAAATTTGAGTGGAGGTTTTAGTTACTCCTCTTTATTTGTATAACATAATATATATATATATATATATATATATATTTATCAATTAGTATACTTAAAAGTAAAAAAGGTTTTGATTTTGAATCCTACAATCTTCAAGTTTTAAAAAAGTCAAAATTTAGTGATTATAGTAAAAATCTAACTATAATTTCACACCTAACTCTACAATAAAGTAAAGAGTTTGAGTTTCCCCAATTCAAAAAAAGAGCAGTCAAAATTTACAATGTAATCTAACTATTTAATATATATATATATATATATATATATATATTGGAAATAGTCCCCTGATCTCAAGTTCAAAAAAGAAAAAAAAGTTGACAAAATATGGGTATGCTTAAAGTTGGAGATAACAGATAAAAAAAAACATGTATAAAATAATCGTATATAAAATTAAGATTTATAACTAAATAGTATTTTTTAAAGAATTTTTTTAATAAATAATCGAAATTTTTAAATTTTAGTTAAAAGATTTTTTTTTTTCGTAAAATGGTTAATCAAATTTTCTTTGAATGGTAAAATAAGGAAATTACTAATGTATGTTGGTATTTGATATTGTTGCAGGAGATTGTTCTTTTATCCTAATGGGGACAAAAAGAAAAATGTGGAGAATTACATCTCTCTCTACATGGGAATAAATACTTGACTATCCAATTCCAAGGTATAATTTAGTTTTATTATTTCAGACATTTTTACTTTACAATGTAGATTTTCCCTGACATATAAAACTTTACATCACTTGCGGAACAAATAGTTACATATAGAAAAAGAGTTTTTAGTGCCTTTTTTTTTACTCGTGACGACCCGACCTTTCAGGCTGTCACTTAAAACTTACTTATTTGATTTTTTTATCTTATTTAATTGTTACTAGTTTATTTCTAGGTTTTCAAAATTTTAGGGAATTTTTTTTTGAAAACTTTATTTACGGAAGAAGTGATTATTTAAAAATCATAATAATTAGAATTAGTTTTAAACAAAATATACTAACATAATATTTCAGACTTAGTCATACCGGTATCTAATTAAGTATTTCATACCTAAGTATTAAAATGTACTAACATTAAAATAATATTTAATAAATCCTAAAAAACATATACGGAATATAAGAATACGGGTGACATCCATAGAACCTATCATACTTTCACCCATCAAGCATCCTCACCGCCACTCCATCAACTCTTAATATGTCATAGGTAAATTACCTGAATTACCTATAGTAGGAAACATAAAAGAGTGAGATAAACTCAGTAAGCATAAACGTGTAATCCCATAAATGTATACAATTGAAACTACATGACAGATTATGTAATTATCAATTTATTCATTCAACATCTTATGGCCCTTATATTCATATCGGGATGCACGCGACCTTAAATGGGGAAGACGAGGGAGTGACCCAATCTGTCAGCACCCAAAGTCATAACTTTAACTTCATTGATCATTATTTTCTCCCATTTGACCGGAGGTGAATATCTTCTCATTCGGTCAGAGATTGGTACGATACATCATTAGTTCACTTTCTTAAATATTAAGTCATATGACGAGTATGCAAGAATGACATGTTCAATAAAGCGTGTGTGTAAACACATTATCATGGCATATAGTAAAGCATGTAAATAAACATGTCATCATAACAGACTTCATAAATTGTGTAAATAAACACATCATCATAACATTTCGTAAAGTGTGTAAATAAACACGTTATCATGGTATCATATCATATCATCAAAAATAAATATCGAGCTCATATCATGCATATCATACAAACAATCACACTGTTGGTGGGGTCTATACTTACAGAAATCGCATAACTGTGTATCTATATATATTGTTTTTGGCTTTACATTCAAGTTGATGTAGTGTCCCAATTTTAAATTGACATCCGACAGTTAGAGTAAAGTTTTTGAATCGTTTTCGATTATAGATATGCGTTTTCTTAATTAATAATTAATTTCATTTTAATTATTAATTTGTCTCTAAGGTTTTTTTACTTAATTATTAATTAGATAATTATCATTAATTAATTAATAATTAATCAATTTTAAATTTTAAATTATTTATTTGTTAACCCATTAGTGAGTTAATTATTTAATACTTAATTCCTTATCTATTATTTTACTCAATTCCACTTTATTCATATTTGGGTTCATTAGGTGACCATAGATAATCACGGTCTTCCAACATTATATTGAACCATCTTTGTGGGTTGTTGGCTTATTGGGTCTATTGCAATCCATTTACTTATAATTGGCTTAAACCATTTTCAGATAGTATTTTGGCCTTATTATTATTTTGGACTCGTTAAGGCCCATTACACTTTGTTGTCTTTATTAAGTTTTAGTCAAGAATTAAATGGAATCTCAGCAAGCCTAGTGGCGGTTTCATTTCTCGTCATCGAGCCCTCGGGTATTAATTAACTAATTTACCCCAATTTCGGTGATTCAAGTATTTTTTTAAGCTTAAACTTGTTAAATTTTTTGATCTTAGCTTTTAGTAATCTCTCTTGCAGTTTTATAGGTCCACAAAAACTCTACCTACAGTCCAAAATGTTCTCTTCATTAAATTACCATTTTACCCATTATTTTGATAAAATTACAATTTTGTCACTAGACATACCCTTTTTAATCTAGACTTATTGGATGGCTTTTAAAATTTATTCTGGAGCCTTATAATAATGTTTACAGTGCCTCTAAGCTCTCAAAATGACTTTTGTAACTTATTACATTTCTTAACACATTCAAATAAAAGTATTCCATTTAAGTCCCTTTATATATTTTAAGGTCGTAGATTAGACTATAATATAAACCATATTATTTTTATATTTATTTAGCTTAATATATTGTTTTAAGGGTGAAAAAGATGCTGCCTAATTATAGTCGAAGCAGATTTTATAATTTGACCTATTATTTATTTATTTTTTGCATTTTAGTCCTTAGTTAGCCCCAATTTGTTCCCAATACCCCTTGGGTTCACATTTTTTATACTTAATGTCCTTATAAAGTGTTCTCATAGGATCAGGATTCATTTTTAATAAGTTTTTTATTTATGTTTTTGACCCTAATTTTTCTATATTTATGTTTTGACCCCAAAATGGCGTTTTGGTTAGTTCTTATCCATTTATCAACAAAGTCTATTTTAAGTCTCTAATCAAGACTGTAAATTTTTGGATTTAGATAATGTCTCTAAGCTGGTGAAATTATGATTTTACCCCTTGAGGGCAAAATCGTCATTTTGATAAATTTCTTTTTTCTGACCAAAATTGAGCTCTTCTTATTGCTTATATCAAGAGTAATATTCTATCCTTCTACATGAGTATAAAAATCCCACTTAAAATACCATTTTCCAATTTATAAACATTTATGTCAAAATGTTATTTTTGGTACTTTATAATCATTAATTCTTATTCTAGCCCATTTGTGATGTTAAAATATTTTCCTCATCATTCATGCTTCCATTAAACAGAGGACATAACATATCATCATGTAATAATCTCCTATTCTCATACATCAATACTCATTTCATGTCATATAATCATAAAAATCACATAAACATACTTTTCATTATATTCCATACACAAATCATATATTCGAGCCATTTTAAATCATAGCAAGCACATATATTATCTCATTAAGTAGCAAAAAAATATTTTATTCATTTACCATGCCAATATTTTCATATTTGTAAGAATACATTTTGAAATAAAAGTTATTAAGAATTTAGTAAACCACTAGTTTACAAGTTTTTTACCTCTTAGAAAAGCAGTGGGTTCTTAGCTCCTCTTGAAGGCTTTAAACTACTCTTGGATCTTTGAGGTAGGGGCCTAGAATGGAG
Organism: Ficus hispida; assembly: GCA_025413025.1. NCBI lineage: Eukaryota > Viridiplantae > Streptophyta > Magnoliopsida > Rosales > Moraceae > Ficus > Ficus hispida. Next base: position 1,495,127 of record CM046369.1, on the reverse strand, counting down.
ATAAAAAATTACTTCAAAAATATTTTTAAAACATCATTTTTTCTTTCTAGGAAACAAGTGGAAAAATATAGGTTTTTACCTTAGAAGACACTTGGAATGTCTCCTCCTCCTTGCAAAAAAAATGATCTTGGGAATGATTAGAAGGAGATGAAGAATATTTTTGGCTTCCCTTAGCTACAAATTTCGTCCACAATGAAGGAAAGAAGAGAGGAAACTTTATTTTGCTTGTATGGTTTTTTTTTTTTTAAAAATTATTATTTATGAAAGAGAAAAGAGTGTTTTTTGGTTTACCTTAAAACGATTTTATAACTAAGCCTTATTATGGGTTAAAAATTGAAATTTTTATATTTTAATCTCTCAAAAAATGCGCTCAGTTGAAGAGGAAAAGTTGGGATGTTGTTTTGGTGGTTTTTCATATATTTATAAGTAGTTTTAGTGAGTAATCATTTAAGTAGTTCATTATCTTATATTGCAATCATTCTTTTTTTCCTTTCTTTTCATTTTTGTTTTGCTTATTTAGGGGTTGGATTTTGAATTTTCAAAGACCTCCCTTTTGTGCAGCCTATTTTTTGATGTGCCCCTTCCCTTAATTTTTTTTATCTTGCAGTGGGCTTAAGCCACTGACTTGCCCAGTGGGTAATGACCCACTGGGTGGGGGGTGCACAAGCACTCCCTTGAAGCCCGCCCTCTTTTTTTTTTTTTTTTTGTTTTTTTGAGACTGTATTAAGATGTTTAAATTTAATTTAGTAGGTAAATCTTGGTATGACATAACATTCACTTTTTAATTCACAAAATTATGATTATTCATTTATCATATATATAATGAATTTTTACACATAACATTTTCACAAAATCCCAATTAATATAGAAAATGAGAGTAACTTCATATTTATATTTTCTCGTCACTAATTTAAAAATATTATTAATGGTGAAATTTACAATTTATTTCTCTATTTAGGAGAAGAATTAATATTGTAATTTTTGAAGTTGTTACATTACGAAAGAGTTTTTAGTACTTGCGCCCATCAACATTTTGTGGATTATCTTTGAAATTTTTTTATTGGTTATTTAGAGCATAGATTTCCAAAAAAGTACGTAGCTATTAACTTTAACCACTTATAACAAGTATTAAATAATAAGAAATCTATGACTAATTAAAGGATTAAATTGGCGCAAAAATAGTTATTATGCTTTGTCTTTCTCCCTCTTACGCCTTCTCTCTTCCTTTAACTATGTCGTCTATGTTGTATAATTCTACATGTGTGTTTTGATTGATCAGTTTGTAAAGTAATATATTATTCTAGATGGGATATTATATAATATATATATATATGTGTGTGTGTGTGTGTGTGTGTGGTGTGTGTTATCTGTTAGGAGCCCAAAAATCTGAACTTTCTATTGAATCACATGGAAATTAGAAAAGAGTAGAAAATGTAAATGATAACAGGGTGGTTTCAAGGAACCTTCGAGCCTCTCAATGGCCTCAACCAACACTCATAATCACAGAATACACACATACACATACTTCCGATAACCACTCAACCCTTTTTTTATACTAACTATTTCCCTCTAAAAACTACTCATCACACTCTATCAATCCCCTAACTACAAACTTCTGAGTATAGTATTATAGGTTCCTAACGTTGTCACTCTACAAATACAATACAATAATTTTAATCTATAGGGAATAGGCATGTGTACAATATTCAATAAATGTACCAAAACTCCACTTATATAGAGATTTTTAGAAATTTTAAATCCTATATTAAAATTGAATTAATTTGTTAAATGTAAAAGTACTCCTGTGGAAATCGCATCCATTAACCATGCAACAAAGACACAAGTACTGAAGGTGACAAGAGGTGCTGTTTAGTTTTCACAAACACGAAGGTATAACTGATAATTAAAAAAAAAAATTACGTTATTCACTTATTAACGAGAAATGAAAATATTTTCATATTTCATATTGGAGAGATCTTAGCCAAATCCCTTCTCATTCCCACCCACTGATTATAAAAATTCCTCAATCGATTTGGGATATATAGATAATAGTCTCATGTTGGTGATAAGAGAAAATTACGAGTTTTTAATTCTTTGAATTGCCCCAAATTGAGTGAGACATTTCATCACAAAATACGTAAGGTTAATCTTCAAACCGTCCTTTTTTCTCTCTTTACAAATTTCTCTGACCTTTATTTTATGGTTGTGTATATGTTCTTCTTATTTTTTCTCTCTCGTATATACCCCTGCTACTTATTAACCTTAGATCATCTATATACATAAATCTGATTTTTTTTTTTAATATTTGGTTTTCCATTAAGCTGAATTATGATTCATTCTATTTTGTTTTCCATGTTTTTTAAAAGTATATTTGATTGGAGGTTTCAGTTCCTCCTCTTTATTTGTACAGCATAATATTTTTTTTAAATCAATTAGCATACTTAAAGAGTAAAAAAAGGTTCTGAGTTCGAATCTTACAATCTCCAAGTTTAAAAAAGTTAAAATTTAGTGATTACAGACAAAATTTAGCTGTAATTCTATATCTAACTCTACAATAAGGTGAAGAATTTGAATCTCCTTACCTCAAGTTCAAAAAAAGGGGCGTCAAAATTTACAGTGTAATCTAATTTTAATATATATATATATATATATATATAGATTGGAAATAGTCCCCTCATCTGAAGTTCAAAAAAGAAAAAAAGAGTTAATGAAATATGGGTATGCTTAAAGTTGGAAAAAATAGAATTAAAAAAAAAACATGTATAAAATAACCGTATATAAAATTGGGATTTATAACTAAATAACCTTTTTAATGGACGAGTTTTTAAAAATTATTTAAAAGATATTTTTTCTCCTAAAATAGTTAATCAAATTTTCTTTTGAATGGTAAAA
>CM046369.1:835184-853725 GCA_025413025.1 Ficus hispida | reverse complement strand
TCTCGTTGGGGGAAATAGGGCTTTTCTACTAAATCTTTCAGATGGCAATGAAAATAATTAGTGTCATTTTACTTATTACAAACGGAATAATTTGGTTCAATAATATTTAAGGAATAGGTTTAGTTTTACTCCCATCGCAAACCAAATCTAATAGCTTTTGAGTGTAGAGCTTTGACTCATTAAGAGTACGAAAAAAGGCTTCTTTAAATGGTTATTTATTTTATTAGCATAATAAAATTGTTAATTTGTTTAGAATTTTTTTTTTTTTTTTTTGAAAGGAAGAAGCTTTTATAATAGGATCTCTTATTTTTCTTATTATCGATTTTTTAAGTTAAAAATTTATAACACATAATATAAAAATACTCTATTCATTGATCAAATTGCTAGAAAATTAATTTAAAATTAAAATAATTGTTTTTATCCATAATGTAAAAATAAGATATCATAATGTAAAAACACCCATTTATTTGGCCTCCTTGTGAGGTGTGAGAGTAGTTTGGGGAACATTGGCCACGTACACTCTATTAGCTTTATTCCCCCCCTCAAAAAAAAAAAAAAAAAAAAAAAAAAAAAAAAAAAAAAAAAAAAAGGGTCCTCTCTACTTTATCCTCATTGAACATGGCTTGTTGTCCCCTACCCCAACTTCCTTCCATTTCATATTTTTGGCGTCTGTGAAGAAAAGGATATCTCATTCTTCTCCCCACGTCAACTTTCACTTCACCTTCTCTCCTCCCTCTATAATTTTCTTCTTTTTTAAGTGAATCTTTACAATTCTATTCAATTATATATGCCCTAATTCTATTGGTTCTTCTTCTTTTTTTAATGTTAAACCGTCTTCCACAATTTCTTCTCTACCGTTTTTCTTTTTTTTTTTTTCCTGAAATTTCTTCTAAACATTTAACACCCCAAAAATATTGCCTCATTCCCTACTCCTAATGGTTGTTCTTCTTAAAAGTTCAACCACTTGTACTTTTAGACTCCTACAAATTTTTCTCAACATTTTACACAATATGAGTTGCCATGCGACTAGTTAATTTGGAATGACAAAATTATCAAAAAAAAAAAAAAAGGAAATTTATAAAAGTAAAGTACAAGAAAAAAGTTCACACTACAAAATTATGAAAACGAAATTTTTACTGATAGTATCATAATAAATTAAACAACATATGTAATAATTTTAACATAACCTAATAATTTATAACTAAAAAACCTTTATTTAAGAAGTTTTTAAATATGTAATCGAAATTTTTAAAAATGAGTTAAAATATCATTTTTTTCTAAATGATTAATTAATTTTCTTAAATAGTCAATCAGTGATTGATCACGTACTAGTGACTTATAGGACTTACGGTCAATCAATCACTGATTGATCATTAGTCAATCATCAATTTTCATAATCAATTATTAATTGACAATTAGTCAATCATTGATTGATCAAATCTGAAAAATGACAAACATTCATTATACTAAATTAAAAAAAAAAATTTGGGTCATCTATTAGATTAGGTGATTAAAAAAGATCATCTAATGGTTCAAAATTATTGTCTCCAATTGATAAGATATCAAAATTTTCTTTACCTATTCACCAAAATTTTCCCTCTTTTTTTTTTTCCCCTTCTTTTGACAGTTTCATTCGGTAAGAATAAATTGTTGTAATTGTATTGCCTTTGGCCAGGAGATTTAAACAACAATTTATTGCCTTTGGCTAGAAGATTTAAACAGCAATTTTTAACTTTTTTTTTTTTTTTTTTTTTTGGGAAAAAGGTCAGAAAAATGAGTTTGACATAAATTTTGGGTTTAAAGAGCAATAATAATAAAAATAAATAAATAAATAGCTGGCCTTTTGTGTTGTGGTCTATGGTTAATACCAATAAAAACGACCTTTTTCCCTCTTCTATCATTCTCTCTTTCTTGTTTACTGGAGAACCGAAAGAACCAGACTTCCCATTTTCTAGATTCCATTTCTTTCAATTTAGGGTTAGGGTTTCGTTTCTGCAGCCACTTTGATCCTCCAATGGAAGGCGAGAAAGCCGAATTCAACGACTGGGAGGTCCTCCCCCACAACTCCGACGACTCCAACTCTTCCGAGTTGGTGACTGAGAACCCGAGGAACATCAACAATTTCGACGATGGAATCGACGGCGATTCCGAGGGAATGATCCGCTCCGACTACTTCTCGCTCGACAATCAGCAGCGATTGGCTGATGTCATCGAGGAAGAGAATGGCTCCGTCGAGTCCGACAACCCTAGCTGGATCGATCCCGCCCCTGAGACTAGCTTCCCCACGATTCACCCCGGCGAGTTCTGGCCCGATTCCGCCAGCGATCGCTCCGATGATCGCAAATTGAGCGACTCCGAGGCCAAGAAAGAGCTAGGCCAGGCGGAATTTGAAGGAATTGGGGAAATTCCAGCCCTGAATTTGGATGGAGGGACCAACCATTCGATTGCCGAGCCGGAGAGCGGTGCGATCGAAGAAGTGAAGAAGAAGAATGAATCGGAAGGAGAGAAGAGGATGGTGGTGTGGTGGAAGGTTCCGTTGGAGGTGTTGAAGTACTGTGCTTTTAGGGTGAGTCCTGTTTGGACCGTCTCCGTGGCGGCGGCGATGTTGGGGATTGTGATATTGGGAAGGCGATTGTACAAGATGAAGCGCAAGACTCAGAGTTTGCAGCTCAAGGTTACCATGGACGACAAGGTCAGTTCTTTGGTAGTTGAATAAGTTCTTCTGTTTTTCTGTGTTTTGTTGTCTTTATTAATTTTTGTGAAGACTGTTTAATTTAAGTAATTGGTTTCCTTGTATTGTTTTTGGAATTGCATAAGATTATGATTTAGGAATGTTTAATTTTTCCTTTTCATATTTCTATCAAAACTCATGTCTTAGGCTTTTAGGCATTGTTTGGTAGGTGGGAGAAAAGGAAAAAGGGATGGGATTTGGGAGATCAATAGATACATTTTAAGACGGACGGTTGCTTGGTAGGAGAGACTATAGGCGAGAATGGATTGGGAGAGAGATTTAAAATCTTCCACGGTAACCCAAGTTTGATATAAATTTTGATGCTTCTAAAGTTGTAAGGATTGGAAGATGGAAATTGTGCCAAACACGAGAAGAAGAAAGGACTTTTCCTTCCTGCCTTTTTTCTTACCTAGGTTATATATTCCCCCAACAACCAAACACAGCGTTAGGTTTAATGGGGGAAGTGTTTGTGTGGATTGTTTAATTTACAGTTTCAAGTGAAAACTTATTTCATCTCATCTGAGTTGTTGAGTGAAATGTGCTCAAAATGATCGTAAGCCTAGTTTGATAGTGGTAATGCAGAAATCATGGGATGTTTATATGTGATAGTGGTTATGAATTTCCTCTTTGTGGAATTGTTTTATGCTATTATACGCCTATTACAATAACTAGTTTCTGAGATGGCCCTTTTTATTTGTTTTACTCAATTGTTCTACAGAAGGTATCTCAGTTCATGAGTCGTGCTGCACGGCTGAATGAAGCATTTTCAGTGGTGAGACGAGTCCCTATTGTTCGACCTGCGCTCCCAGCCCCAGGCGTGTCTCCATGGCCCGTTATGAGTTTGCGATGAAGAATTCTTCATATGGAAATAGATAGAGAAAAAAAGAAAGAAAAGAAGGTGTTGTGTTTATGAGCCATCATCAAGCATATCTAAGATAAGATTTATGTTTTTACTGCCTCCCCTTCCGCTTTGTATCCATATAAACATTTGTATTTGCTTTGTACGTGTACTTACTTGTTTTGAAGTTGCCAAGAAGCTTTTCCATCCCTATGCTGTGTGTATAAAATGCAGACAATAATTTATCTTTGGTGTATTAGTTTTCTTTTTCTTTTTCATTTTCTTTTTCTTTTTTCTCTATGTTGCAGTGTCAAATTGGAAGTTTGAATATACATAATACATGTGTTGATGTGAGATTTTTCAACTTGAGTTGCTCTTTCTATGGGCTGAAAAATCAAGCGACGATCGCCAAATTTCATTCTTTGAATATGCATTGTATTTGGGAACAAGTTTTGGACTTTTAATGTATAGTGAAGTGAGTTTGTCAACGGTCACAGCCATTTTGGAATTGTTTGTCGTCATTGCGCACTCAACAAACAGTGTACTTTTGTGTGATTTCCATCGCCGACAGTCCAAATACATGCGATACTATATTCTGAATTAAGCCCATGTGCTTTCACTCAAGCCAAAATTGTTACTCTTCACTTCTAACAAAGCCGCGTACTAACTATACCGTGAAGTCCTAAGGTGGCACTAGTTTAAATGCACAGAACATGGCTTTGGAACCAGAAGATACTAAACAGAAATTTGTGTTTGGACCAACCAAAGAAATTACATATAATTGAGAAAATGGTCATGCTACAACCCTCAAGCCTCCATTTGACTACTGAGGTGAGTGATTTTCTCTTACAATCTTTTTCGTCATAGCAAATTGCAACGGTTAAAAGTGTGGGCATAGCTGTCATATTGATGTTGAACCTCATTTGTTGAAGAGAATTATCAAGGTGTCCGTCTCGTTAACATTTTGTCACTGTATAGGCAATGTTAAGTACTCACCTCTTGAGATGAAACACGCCAAACTTGTGCTGTTCTAAGGAGATATCAAAGGCATAGGCATGTCATAAAAGGTGGGTTTCCATCTTTTCATTTGTAGATCCTCTTTAGAGGGATTATGATGTATTTCAAACTTATGAAAGATGCATTCCTAACAAGACTGAACATGACACCAACGTTGCAATCTGATGTGACAAAGGAGTGCACCATTGGCGAAGTACATGCTTTCTGTTATTAAATTTGTCAAAGCTCGTTTAGTTTGTGCACAATTGTTAAAAGAGTTCTAATACATGGAGAATTTGTCTTCATTTACAAAAGGAAAAGACAGAACAGAACAGAGCAAAATCTGTGGGCGTAAAGCAAAATTAGGCCATCTCCATGACAAAAATTAGTCAAGGAGACCCGAACCTTGTAATTGAAAATCATGAGGTTTGGACCCCTTGTTCAGCCACCACTAATAGGCGGTATAATGGCCAACTCATCTTTGTCTTTAACAATCGCAGAGTCGGCTGTGTATTCCTCATTCAGAGCAACAACCATGCAACTGCTGATCTCTTGTAATCCCGGATACACAGCCATAAGCTTGCTTAAGCAGTCGCGAGCCGTGCTACCAGAAGGAACCTCCAATGGTGTGTCGGTTATGCCAGTAAGATCCCGAGCTCTGGCGAAGAACAAGACCTTTATTTTAACACTAGAGCCCTCATTTTCCTTGTCTGAGCGGCCGAGAATATCACCACTAGTTTCTCCTTCCATAAGATCTGCACTAGGTACAGAACACCTGCTCGGTTAGTCACAGCATCAATGGATATGCAACAATGAACAATTTTTTTCTTCTTCTTCTTTTTTTTTTTTAATGGAACAGAATTAAAAAAATATATATATCAACATTACAGATCGAGTCAAGTTGTTCTTCTATGTTACGGTATCTCGACCATTAAGATTTCAGATTAACATTAGACTCCTAAAGTATCCAAACCAATCCAATGAAAATTTCGCAATTCAAAACTAAACCTTTCCATTAGAGTTCTACCTAATTATAATGCTCATCCCAAGTTTTTTGTTAACAACACAAATCCGACAGAAACGGATGCAAAAGACACTTCCAATCCTCAGCTTCATTGCATCAAAGAGTAAAAATCCAAACAAAGGAGTACTGGTCAACAACCTAGTTAAATTCATGTCCAAAAATTGCCGACTGAATTTGGTTTATAGTCCTTGTTCAAAATACTGAAAATTAGATGGTTAAAAAGGAAATCAAGCTTGGTTCAGCTAATTAAGCGACCATTTTTTTCAATAACGTCGACAATCCTAATTAATTAAGGTTTTTAAGGTCGTAAATTTGTCTGCAATTTTGAATTAAAAGTAGCTACGGCACAACTGATAAAAAGCCCTGCGTTCATATCCAATTTTATTCTATCAATAACCAATCTCTTGTTTTCAACCCGAAATAAAATAAAAAAGATTAAAAATATGAATAAGAAAAATTCCCTGGAGATTTAACGAGAGAAATCATTGAGAGAGAGAGATAGAGAGAAAGAACTAACCGGATAAAGGAAGGTACACGACGGCGCTTGCAGGGTCAGCCGCAACGGCGTCGTTTGGGGTTTCTAGTCTATCAAACCCCCTTTTCTTCTTCTTCTTATCCCCCACTTCACGATGCTCTGTATATGTATATACGTAAAAATGTCATAAATTCTCCGAATTTTATCACTTGTCTCCTAATACCCTTTAAATTATAAAATATACTTGTTATATCTGTTAAATTTTAACATGTGTCAAGTTATCATTAATTGTTTTTAAGTTTTTTTATTATTTTTAATATCAGATTGTCTCACAAACTTTACATTTATGTCAAAATATCAATGATATTTGTATTTATATTAAAATATTTATTGATCTTTAATATTTACGTTAAAGTGGTTTATGATCTTTAATATTTATGTCAAACTGAGCATTCTATCTTATTTTATTTATCAAATATTATATAATTATTTAAAAATTATTAACCTTTTTATAATAGGTTATAAAAAAAAATTTCAACTAAAAGAAAATGTATCTTTTTTTTTAATTTTGTTTATTTTAATTTAAATTTACATTCATTTTGATTTTCTTAAACAAAAATGATTACACAACTTATGTTCACTATTTTATTGTCCTAATATTTTAATTTTTAGTTTAATCACGATTCATAATACTATACCAATATATGTAAATTAATCATTTTTAAATTAAAAAATATAATTAAAAATGTATATCAGAATAAATTTACAATATTTATTCTCATCATAAATTTAAGCAAACACATAAATGAAATTCATTGTAATTATGATTTCAAATTATATAGGTCAAGTAAACAATGTATTTGAAATCCAATTTCTGCATCTAAGTCCTACCAACTATGGTAACACATAAGTAAATTCATGAGCCAAATAAACTTGAATTAAAACAAGTAAAATAAAAAAAGTATAAATCCATGACCCAAATAAACTTGAATTAAAACAAGTAAAATAAAACAATATGTTAAAAAATATGCATATTACTTTATTATAATAATATTTTTTTCTTTGTTCTAAAAAGTTAATCATTATCAGGTAATTATAAAATATTAAATAATAAAAATAATAAAAATAAGGTAATTTAATATAAATATTAAAAATCAGGGACACTTTGATTCAAAAATAAAGTTTAACAGATATTTTGACATTAAAGATAATAAAAAATTAATAAAAATTAACTAAAAAGATAACTTGACACACATATTAAAATTCATGGTGTAATAAGTACGTTTTATAATGGGACATAGTGAAACTTAGGGGTGTCAATTCGTGTCTCGTGTCGTGTTCGTGTCGTGTTTGAGTCGTGTCGAATTTTTTTTACCACAACCCGCGACACGACCCGTGACACGAACACGACACGAACTCGTAACGGGATGACACGAACACGACACGAACTCGTAACGGGATGACACGAACACGACACGAACTTGACCCGCGACACGAAACTGACCCGCGACACGAAACTGACCCGCGACACGAAACTGACCCGCTACACGACCTTGACCCGAAATTGACCCAAAATTGACACGAAATTTGACACGAACTTGACCCGAAATTGACACGAAACTGACCCGCGACACGAAACTGACCCGCTACACGACATTGACCCGAAATTGACACGAAACTGACCTGCGACACGAAACTGACCCGCTACACGACCTTGACCCGAAATTGACACGAAATTTGACACGAACTTGACACGAACTTGACCCGAAATTGACCCGAACTTGACACGAAAAGTGACACGAAATTGACACGAATTTTTGCGGGTCTACACGAACACGACACGAATTTTTTCGTGTCAAATTTTCCCAATCCGGACACGACCCGCCCCCAATTTTTCTCAACCCGAACCCGTCAAATTCGTGTCGTGTTCGTGTCGTGTCGCGACCCGTATTGCCACCCCTAGTGAAACTAATGATAAAATTTAGGTTGAATTTATGACATTATTGATATGTGCTATTTGATATATATATATATATATATATATATAGGATAAATTATATATTGAACTAGACACCTAATAAATGGATAAAAGTCCAAAAATATTCAGTTTTTTAAACCAGAAATATAATAAATCTTTTCATTAAAGGGACCACATTGATTTCACAAATAGCAGGAAAGATAACACTCATGATTTTCTTCATCTCTTCCGAGGTTCAATTAGCTTAAACAGAGAACAACACTCAAACATAAAACTTAGATAAACACATCTAGAAGCTCAACTTTTTGGTCCGCAAGATCAGTGGCTAGACTTAAGCCGCTTTACACGGTTTCAAGGGAGCGCCACACAGACAATCATTCCCCACGAACGCACTCGCCGGAGACTTGGTCGCCGGAATCGCTCCACACAGATGATTATAACTGACGTTCAATTTCTCGACCGTCGCAACAGCCGCCGGCACCTTCCCGAACACCAAATTCCTCGACAAATCCAACTCCTTCAGCGTACTTGCAATCCTCAATTTCCCCAAATCGAACTTCAATTTGTTCCCCGAAGCCCGGAAGCTCACCAAACACTCTGTCTTGTTCAGTAAAGCAGTTGGATCTCCCGAGATCTCGTTCTCCGACAGGTCGATGAAGTCGTAGAAGTAGGTCTCCGATGGCTTAAAGTCCTCGAATTTCATCTTGATTCCACATTTCGCGAGCTTTAGGGAGAATATAATCGGCGAAGTGGTCACCCATTGGGGAATTGTCTTCAGATGGAAGTTGTTGTAGGAGAGATCTAGCGATTCGATGCCTTTCACGTACAATTGAGGAAAAGGATCGACGAGTTTGTTGTGGGAGAGGTCGAGGTTGAAGATCTTCGTCAGATTGGCGAAGGTTGTCGGGACTGTTCCGGATAATTTGTTGTGCGAGAGGTCCAGAGTGTCTAGTTTCTTGAATTTCCGGAGAAAATCCGGGATTGTCCCGGTGAGCAAGTTGTTCCCTAGCTCGAGATACGATAGCGTCGGATATAGGGTTGAGATGGAGTTGGGGATTTCTCCGGTGAACTTGTTGTAAGAGAGTGCAAGGGTTCGAAGGTTCCAGAATGTTCCGAAGAAGTTCGGTATGGCACCGGAGAGCTGATTCCGGTCCAGGGCGAGTAAAGTGAGGTTCTTGAGGTTTTGGATTCCGGGGGTACGGATCCGGTGAGGAGATTCCCACCGAGATTGAGCTGTGTCAACTGAGTTAACTTGGATATCGAACTCGGGATCGACCCAGTAAAGCGATTCCCGGATAGGCCAAGGGCGTCGAGTCGGGTTAGATTCCCGATTGTTTCGGGTATTCGACCCGATAGCTTGTTGTTGTCGATGTAAACGTATGATATGTTGGGCAACCCGAAAAGAATATCCGGGAACGGACCCGAGATGTTTCGGAGGTTTTGGAGGTAGAGTCCGTCTAGGTATGTGAGCTTGGATAGGGCGGGTGAGATCGTGCCGGTTAAAAAGCTGTTGGGCGTGTCGGCTTGACTGCCGAGAGATAGGCGAGTGACCCGGTTGTCGTCGCAGGTGATGCCAGCCCATGCACAGCAGTCGGTGCCCCGCTTCCACGAGGCGAGCATGCCAGATGGGTCGGCGGTGATGCCCGATTTGAAACCTAGTAGACCCGATTCATCGTCCACGTGGCAGGCGGCGGAGGTTACTTTCATGCAAAGGGGGTTCAGAATCAGTGTAGTTAGGATGATGAGGAGGAGGCGAAAGATATGGTGTTGTGGAGAATGGGGAGAGAGTGAAAGGGTTCTCATTTTTTTATGGGTTTTGGATAATGAAATTGATGGAAGGATTACGATTATATATATATATATAGAGAGAGAGAGAGTGTCTACAGTACATGGACTTTGTGTGATGACCTAAGCACAAAGCTATGGGTCTTCCTTCTTACTTTGACTAAAAGATGGGTTGAAAAAATTGGAGTGAGAAAGACATTAAACAAAATCATTAAAAATTGAAACAATACAATAGTCTGATCAATAAAATAATTTGGGTACAACAAAGAGGAATCGATAAGTTAAAAAAAAATTGACCAACATAAACTTATCAAAAACAAAATTGACCAAAATAAAAGGTGGTGGGAGTTAATGATGACCACATGGTGGCGCGGGTCAAGCCCGTCGGCTGGGCACCAACCAATGGCTTATGTTTGATAGCTTGTTGTGGCTTATGGCTGTGTTTGGTTAAAAGGATGAATAGAATGAAAGATAAAGAATATAAAAGATAAAGAGGATTATATGAATTTTTTATCTTATTTAATGGGATGAGAGAAAGTTAAAAAAAAAAAAAATGGATGATAGTTACTTATTTATTTTCTATATTGACTATTTTATATAACTTGTTAATAACTTCTTTAAAGAAAAAATAAACTTTAGACAAATAAAATTGATGGATTGATTGAATCTTTCCACAGATGAAATGATTCAATTTAATGAGTTTGGAGGGAGATAACATCCTTTCTATCTATTTTCTCACTCTTGTCTTCCTTTCAACCAAACAAGGAATTATATATCTTCCTCTACCTCTCTCTCCAATCAAACATACCTTTACAGTGAGTATAGCTAGAGACGGAGGAAGAGACAAGTTCATATTATGCAATGCAAAATATATCGTTTGGTAGCTGCAAGCAATCAATGCAAGCGAGGACATTTCTGAGAGTTGATTTTTCATTTATTTTTGGGCTGGGAGAATAAATTACTGATCTAATACCTAATCGTTGTGGTGGCACTCTTTTTGAGTTGTACCTTTTAGAGATTTTTCTTCATCTAACATCTTCTTTCTTTCTTTTCTACCCAAAAAAAAAAAAAATATATATATATATATATTTATATTTATCTTCTTTCTTTCTACTAGAAGCAAAAAATTTGAAAAGTGAAAGACGTCATTTTTCTTCAATTTTTCCCCTTGTCATCACTGCCTAGTAGGGATTTTAAGTTATTACACTATATTGGCTTTTGAAAAGGCAGGAAAAAAAAAAAAAAAAAAACTCTATTAGTTGATTCTCACCCCTTGTCTCTACATAAAGTGAGAAATGGGATTTTTGGATAAACAAAAGAAGCTTTTGGTTGGATTTTTAAGAAATGCCCTAAAAAGAGTACATTTCTACAATATTGCTTTATGGTTCGGATTTTTTTTTCCCCCTAAATAAAAAGTGGTTTCAGGGGGAAAAATCCAAACTATGGGGTAAAAATCATAAACAGATGCACTAAATAAGTTATTCTGACAATTTTCTCTTTCGGCTATCTTACAATGGGCTTTCTATTGTGAGAGTGGTCCTAAGCCCGTGGGGGACACGGCCCAACAAAAAGCAAAAAAGAAAAATAAAATTATGGGAGAAAAAAGTAAATAAAATTATGAGAGAAAATAATTAAACTAAATAACACGTCTTAAAATTAAAAAAAAATTAAAATATATTTAAAATAATAAATAGATTTATCAAGTAAATGATTTATTTACGTCAAATTTATTAATAAATTATTTATTTATGTCATATAATTATTTTGTTTATATAGTAAATTTTTTATTTACCTAATTATTTACTACAAATATTTTATAAACATATTATTTACTTTAATTATTTTTGTAAAATTGTTATTTACCACAGTTTCCCTTATTTGACACCTCTACCACCATCACACGTAGTTGGCCCCAAATGTGCTGAGTCATCCCACTTTTTTTTTTTTTGCTTTTTTCTTTTTTTTTTTTTTTCATGAGGGCTTGGTTTGAAGCTAAGTTATCCCATTTGTACAACAAATAAATAAATAAAGTTTATTGATATGCTTCTGTTTTTTTTTTTTTTTCATATCTCGATTTAATAAATTTTAAACTTTCAAAAAATTTAATAAAATTTATTATTAATGACTGATACCTAATTAAACAGCATTATTTTTAATAACAATAGCGTTTTAAAATATATTCTTTACACACCACATCATTAAATTAAAATATGAATATATTATTTTGAACGCTCAATCCTAATCAATGACAGTAGAGAAAGAATGGTGCTTCCAGCAACAATGAAACTCTTTTTTTTTTTTTTTTTTTTTTTTTTTTTTTTTTTTTTTTCTTTAAACTTCATTTATTGCATTTGTTTTAGTTGAAAATACAATCATGATTTTATTATCGTCCGATCAGAGCCACTTGTAGAAAAAGAAAGAAATGTGAGAGTGAGTGATGAGAGAGACAGAGAAGCATTTTTGTCAGTGATTCGGCCCACCACCAAGCCTAGAGCCTTCAAATTCCATCTATGAATTCGCCTTTGCCTTATGAGTTCGCCTTTGGATTATGAGTTTTGTAGGGTGGTTCATGACATTCACCGAGGATGAGAACTATCAGATTGAAATTGAATAAGGTTGGGTTGTCGTCGGTCGTGAGGCGTTTTCAAGTGCGTCGATCCTTAACTAGGCCAACCTTTTACAACTTTTGGTATGTGAGAGGAGACGAGCTATTACAGTGGTTGATATATCGACTTTTCTTACCATTAAAGATGCGTGTTTGTCAACTATTTTCTTTTTATACTGTTTTTCTTCCATTGTGTTGATGAGTCTTGTTCTCCTTGATGTTTTGGCTCGTGAATTTCACAAATGAAAGTTTATAGAAATAGTGGCTCTTACTCTCAATTAATTTAGTTATTTAATTTGTTTACTTAGTTTTGAGTTATATATATATATATATATATATATATATATATATAAGATCTTTTTTTTGTGGTTTTTTGTGTTATCTTGATGCTCTGAGTTTTTGATCGGATGTTTTCATTAATTATAAAATATAGATGATTGGTTAAAGAGTTATATGTGCATTCGATATTTAGTGTACATTTTTTGATGTCTTTTATATATGAAGCCCAATCCACAAATTATCTCCTTTAGTAAAACTAATATAATAATTATCTATCGTTGTGGAGTTTTTTTTTGCAATAAAAGATATTGTGTGTGATTTGATCATTGCATTGCATTGTGTTTCAAAAAAAAATTTTGAAATATAAGGCTAAAGATACAAAACAATTGAAAAATATATTTTTCCTAAAAATAAAAAAATAAAATGTGTTTTTTGAAGTAAACGAGAGAGAGGGGAAAAAAAAAAAAAAAAAGGTTGCTGGGAACCGAAAAAACAAGAGTAACGTTTATTTAATTTTAGACTTTCCCTCTTAAAGAAAATTATAAAAAAAAAAAAAAAAAAAAAAGAATAATCCAATTGAAAGCAGCAAACGAACAAAGTACAAACGAACACACAAAGTCTTTAGCCAAAAAAAAAAAAACTGAAGACACGAAGACAAACATAATTGTAGGAAAGACAAAACATTAAATCGACAAAAAGAAGGAAGGGAAAAAAAAAAAGAAAAAATAACACACAGACAAACATAACTGTAGGAAAGACAAACATTAATGAAAAATAACAAGAGGAAACTTGAGACTTGGGAAAGAGAAAGGTGTGGAGGTGGGAAGCAGCAGAGCAGTTGTCGATAGAAACAAAGAAGAAAACCACAAGATTTATGGCTTTATGCTTGACACGGTTGCAACGGAGCGCCACACAGACAATCATTCCCCACAAACGCACTCGGAGGAAACTTGGTCGCCGGAATCGGTCCACATAGATGATTATGACTCACGTTCAATTTCTCCACCCTCGCAACACCCGCCGGCACCTTCCCGAGCACCGAATTCCTCGACAAATCCAACTCCTTCAGCGTACCCGCAATCCTCAATTTCCCCATATCGAACCTCAATTTGTTCCCCGAAGCCTTGAAACCCACCAAGTACTTCGTCTTGTTCAGTAAAGCAGTCGGATCTCCCGAGATGTCGTTCTCCGACAGGTCAATGAAGTCGTAGAAGTAGGTCTCCGACGGCTTAAAGTCCTCGAATTTCATCTTGATTCCGCATTTCGCTAGCCTTAGGTTGAACATGATCGGCGAAGTGGCCACCCATTCGGGAATTGTCTTCAGATGGAACCTGTTGTACGAGAGATCGAGGGATTTGATGCTTTTCACGTACAACTGCGGAAACGGATCGACGAGCTTGTTGTGTTCGACTTGGAGTTTGAAGATCTCCGTCGGATTGGCAAAGGAGTTCGGAACTGTTCCGGAGAGCTTGTTGTTTGCGAGGATGAGAGTGTCTAGTTTCTTGAATTTCCCGAGAAAATCAGGTATTTTCCCGGTGAGAAAGTTGTTCCCTAGCTTGAGAAAGGTTAGCGTCGGATACAGGGTTGAGATGGAGTCGGGGATTTCTCCAGTGAATTTGTTGATGGAGAATCTGAGGATTTGAAGCTTCGAGAATGCTCCGAAGAATTTCGGTATAGGCCCGTAAAGTTGGTTCCGATCGAGACCGAGGAAAGTGAGATTCTTGAGGTTTTGGATGCCTGGTGGTGTGGATCCGTTGAGGAGATTCCCGCCAAGATCGAGCTGAGTCAACTTACTCAACTTGGATATTGAACCTGGGATTGGCCCGGTGAACCGTTTCCCGAAAAGACTAAGTGCT
The DNA here is from genome assembly GCA_025413025.1 of Ficus hispida. Lineage (NCBI taxonomy): Eukaryota > Viridiplantae > Streptophyta > Magnoliopsida > Rosales > Moraceae > Ficus > Ficus hispida. The sequence continues at coordinate 839,158 of CM046369.1, read as the reverse complement.
CTGAGTCGGGTTAAATTCCCTATGGTTTTGGGTATCCGACCCGATAGCTTGTTGTCCTTGATGTACACGTATTCGATGCTGGGTGACCCGAAGAGAATATCCGGGAAAGGTCCCGAGAGGTTTTGGAGCTTTTGGAGGTAGAGTCCTTCTAGGAATTTGAGCTTGGTTAGGGCGGGTGAAATGTTACCGGATAAGTAGCTGTTGGGTTTGCCGGGTTGGCCCGAAAGAGACAGGTTAGTAACCCGGTTGTTTGCCCGGCATATTACGCCCGCCCATGTGCAGCAGTCCGTGCCCTGCTTCCATGAGGCAAGCAAGCCGGATGGGTCGGCGGTGATGCCCGATTTGAAACCAAGTAGACCCAATTCGTCATCAACGTGGCAAGCGGCGGAGGTGACTCTCATGCACAGGTGGATGCACAGGCGGGTGAGTGCAGTGAGGAGGAGGAGGAGGATGAGATGACACTGAGGAGGAGAGAGTGGAAGGTCTCTCATTGTTTGGGTGATGGTTTTGGATGATAGAATTGTAGGAATGTGGTAACATGAGTTCGGGAGATACAAAATATATAGACATAGTTGATGAGGGGCTTTGTACAATGATATATTATTGCCCGAATTTATTGTCGGCTTTTTCTATTAACATTTTCCAAAGTAGGTATATACAACGAATTCAATTTTGTATATTGTTATTCTTTTTATTTACAACTATCTTCATATTAATCGAATAAAATATGATAATTTAACATTGGTATCATAACTAGAATTGATATTTCTAGTAGTGTTCCATGACAATAATAAAGCAAGTAGGTGCATATAATGAGTCTTTTCTTAAGCGACATAAATGATTAAATGGTCCTCGATTGGCTCTTTTAAGTTGCACTCACAAATAATTATGGAATTATCAAAAAGTTGGACTAAACAAAACGATTATATTATCATCTATTTATTGTTGTTTTGAAACGATAGCGCACGTTATTATTTTCCAATGCATTTATCAATCATTTCAAATTTTTTTTAATAAAAACAAAGCATTATTATTTTTTTTATTTTTCAAACTTAGAGATAGAGGATTCAAATTCTTTACCTTTTGATAGAGTTAGATGTAGAATTATTGTTAACCTATGCTTACTAGCACTAAAAAAAAATACATTATTAGCACTAACCTCATAGAGATTTTATCTTATTCATTTATAAGAGTTGTTGTTTATCCATTTATTTTGGGGGGCTTTTTTTTTCCTGGAACATTTTTTTTTGGGTTTGGAGCACAAAGTACTGATACAATCATTATTTTGTATCATTTGGAAGTACTGCTAACATATGCTTATTAATACCCAAAAAAAATGCATTATTAGACACCAACCTAATAGAGATTTTATCTTATTCATTTACGAGAGTCGTTGTTTGTCCATTTATGTTGGGGGGTTTTTTTTTTTTGGCTGGAACATTTAATTTGGGTTTGGAGCACAAAGTAATGATACAATCAATCAATTATTATCGTTTGAAGGGCACTTCACAACATTATTAGTACCTGCGCAGCAGAGATTTTTCCTAATTCTTCATTTTTCTTCATTTCCTCCCCTTATAATCAGCACCTAGTAGGGATTTTAATTTATAAAATTCAATTGGGGGTTTTTTTTTTCTTTTTTTTGTTTTTGTTTTTGAAAAAACGGCATCAATTGACAACCCACAATTTACTTTTCTCACTCTTTTTCTTAAATTATCCATCAGTTAAAATTTAAATATTTATTTTTTACTTTCTATTATTATTCCACAATAATTCATATAATTTAATTATTTTTTTAATCCTTTTTACATCCACCAACCAACAAATAACCCCATTTTTTAAACCAATCTCTTTTTTTTTTCCTTCCTCATTTACTGTTTTTCTTATTTTTTGACTTCTTATTTTTTCAAAAGAATTTCAATGATTCGTTGTTTTTTTTTTTGTTGAAATAAGATTTTATGAAATTAATAAAGTCGTAGTTTTATATTTATTTTTTATGTTTTTTTAATTTCGTAGATATATATACACATATATATATGTATATCAATGTCGTTGTTATATATATGTATTGTAAGTTATTGTCAGCAATTTTCTTGTGAAAATAGTTATTATAAAAAATATAGTTGATTGAGAAAAGACAAAATTACAAGATATAAGAAGAAGAAGAAGTGATTGTTTTAAAAAATAGGGGTTATTTATTTATTGATGAGTATAAAAAGGATGAAGAGTATAATTAAATTGTAAGGATTTTTTTTCATAATAATAATAGGACTTTAACAAGTAATACTGAATATCTAAATTTTTAATTGGTGGATAATTTAAGAAAAAGATGAAGAAAATAGACAGAGAAATGCCAATAAATGTTCCATTAAATAAATTATGAAAACAATCATAAAATGGATCTTTGTATTTTTTTTTATCCTCTCTTAATTTTTTTAGACTTTTGATCGTCCATATTTATCTAATTAAAGGTCAAAAAATGATTATTATAATTGAGACGGTAATTAAAAGAAGTGATTTTTAAGGTTCAATCTTGCAAATCACCATAAAAACAATAATAATAATAATAAAACTATATTATTTAATTCTGACCCCATGCCCCCGTTGTCGGTGCTGGATAATTGGGCTACTGTCATAGGTTGGGCATTCTGTATGAAGGTGACCCTGAGCCGTGGGGCCAAATGGCCCAGTAAAAAGAGGGAAAAAAAAAAAAAAAGGAAAGAAAAAGAAAAAAAAAAAATATATATATATATATATATAAATATATTATTGATACCTCTGTAACCATCACAGCTAGTTGGCACTGGGCCCCACGGGTGCCTTAGTCGTCTTGATAAATTGATTTCCAACTGTTCTTAACAAAAGAAAAAAAAAAAAAGATTTGCAAGGGAGGTGACTAGGAAATATTATGTTCATATAATAAAGAAGAAATTGTGAAAATAAATTTTTTAATGGGCATATTTAGAATTTTTATATAACTTAATTATTGACTTGGATTAATTTAACAAAATTAAAAGTTGAAATGACCAAAAAGATAGAATGCGTTTATGGGGACTAAACGGTATGATTATTAATAAAAAAAAGGCTAACCAGAGTAACAATTACCAAAAACAATAATTAAAAAAATAAAACCATCCATTTTATGAAGAGAAGATAGAAATTGAATATAAAATTAAAATCTCAAGATACATAATGCTAAAATTCAAAATATATGACATATTATTTTAACAAAATTTGAGACTGGATATAAAATACTAAACATTTATTAAATCAATCAGCTCGATTGGAGATAAGAAACTGTCACACCAACTATCAGATCACTAAGGTCTCGTTGGATCTTAAATCGTCGGAGATTGTCGGGCTAGATCTGATCCTCCGACTCCATCCCCGATGAAATCATTGAACCATTGATCATCTTTACTAGTTATGATGGCAACGGCGGCAGAAATTTCACATAAAAAAACCCTAATGTATGAGAGTTATGAGAGAAAAAGGGAGATAAAGACTTTTTTTTTTTTTTTTGGTATTGAGATTCTATCTAGTACGCATGGAATTTTGTATCAAACTTGTTTGTTATGTATTTTTTTAATATATATCATTTCCTAAAATATCAAAAAATGAAATATTTGACTTTAAAACAAATATCCATATTTTTCATATATTTATCTTGAAATTTCGATCTGGAATTTTTTAAAACTTGAAATACTAATATTTTGCATCAAAATTGATATTTTCATATTTGTTAATAACAGATTAAAATAAAAAGATAACATTTATTAATTTTTAGAGAACTACACTGACACCTATGTATTTTGTCTAATTACAGAGTCACTCATTTGAACCTCTACTCAATGCGGAAGCGAGAATACCACTTCATTATTCGAATTAACAAATAGTAAGACATTAAAAACCCATATAAAAGATAAAAATATCATCATAATTATACACAAAACTACATAAAAAAAAAAACCAGT